>CALSBZ010046716.1:2112367-2141748 GCA_943591055.1 Gobionotothen gibberifrons
AGTGATTGCTTTTATTAATATAACGTATCCCTAAACTTCCACCACTGCTACTCAGCAAGGTATATCATGTAAAATGTTTTGTTGAGATTAAACATGTTAGCCTTCATTTATGCTGCCACTGTACATCCTGCAAGGGTGCTGTAACCTGCAGAACCTGTTTGAGGCGTGAGAACTCTCAGAGGGAGAAACACTGTCAGGTGATTTCCAGGCCGAGCCCAAACCTCACCTGTGATGGAATGATCCAACTGTCACATTTAACAACATGTGACCTGCGTGCAGCACTGACACACCCACAATCTTTATTTCATACGACGCCTTATAAATACCATCTGAACACACACATTACGCACAAATATTTTTTATTTCCACACCAGGTATGTATGGGAATAGCAGCATTGTTGCTTATTTGTAATAACTGCTGGGAAGCTTTATAATTCTCCAAATGTTTTGTTTCTCCAGGAAAATACTTTCTGCTCCATTGCATTTACTGCAAAGACAACATGTGTGATAGTAAGTCTCTTTAAGTAATTGTTACATTTTTGATTCATTTGTAAGAACGCTTTGGAGTTGTTTTGTAATTAATAACATGTTTTTAACAAAATTAATTGTATTTGTTTTTTGTCTTTTCATCACAGGCCAGACAACGGTGAGTTTATTTTCTTACAGTGCAATAGGCCTGTTACTAACGGCATGAAAACATGTGTACTTATGAAGTGTTTCCCTCATCTAGCCCGAGAACGAAGAGCGAAAAGAGGAAGGATGCAAAGCAGCTGAAAAGGTAAGACATTTTAGAACTTAATGTGTGCTTTAAACTGAGCTGCCCCTCTTGCTGATTCAGTCATTTTAAAGTGCTTGTATCGACTTCCCATTAACCAGGGAGAAAAGGGACAAGGAAAAGGAGGAGAACGTAGGAGAGGAGGAGAAGAACAAGGAAAAGGAGGAGAACCAGGAAAAGGATGCGGAAAAGGGGAAGAACAGAGTGAAGGCTGTGGAAAAGGAGAACAAGGAAAAGGATGTGGAAAAGGAGGAGAACAGAAAAAATGATGTGGAAAAAGCGATGAACATGGAAAAGGACATAAGAAATAAGAGCAGAATTCCTAAAACCTCCATGCTGCAATAATGCTTGTAAAGAATGAAATACATATTCAATAAATCTATTCAGAAAAAATACTGGTTTGCTGTTATTTACATAAATGAAATGTTGGGGGAAGACTTCAATACTTTATATTGATGAGAAACATATGAAATTATCTCTGTAATTTGATAGTGGTAAACACACACAGTGGACAGGCTGGAGTTTCCCTGAGGAATATTATGATGTGGGTTTGTATTGGATGTTTGAGCTATGACAACATGAGAACCTCTGCGTAGAATAAGCACATTGAGAAGGCATTGAAATAATACAAGTCAGGATGACTACATAGAAACCAATCCATTTTAACACCAATATTAAATTGAAACATTATGATATGTACATAGACACAACAGAAAACACACTGTTATGTTTAAGTTAAATTAACCCTAATACTCAGAGACAGAAATATAAGTTACTCTAGTAATAATTTAAAATCATTATGATGTCAGGTTGAAGCAAAAAGGCAGACAAATCTGTTTTACTGTTGGCGCCCTGGATTTGGTGAAAATTCATTTCTGTTTAATTATATTATAACATGTCATTATACCTTTTTGGGAAATTTGAGTGTGCTCAGTAAATGTCCTTACGAAATGCCTTATTACATTTTGTAAACATTTTGGAGTCTAAGTAAATACAGGTCATTTTGTATATAATATCAAAGGCCATGATAAAGAACAATTTCAACAAACACTGTAAGGGCATTAAGGATGTTTCTGCTTTATTTTCTAATTGTGAGCTCTTTTCTAAAGAGGGGACTTATGTAAGTTATAAGGGTAATTAATAATAAAACATTGTCAGTGCACATAGGCCTACAATGGGATCTGGAGTGCCTGCCAACCCACATAACATAACTTAATCGGTTTATTGTGGGCTGCCTTGGTCAGAAAACTAGATAATGGCTCCCCTTCCTCCTGTATGTCACATGCATACTTTATACGATAGCCATACTGGTGTCCATTCATTTATCTCCAACCACGGCATGAGAACTATATGCACAATTATTTTCCTAAAATTACTTAGAGCAGACTGGGTCCAAAGAAACAGACACTCTAACAAGGCGTTTCAGACAGTGTTAATGCAGGTATATCCTGACAGAGAGTACCACATAAACAATGGGTTTTGAACATTAAAGCATTTCAAGTATAAACTAAAACTATGAACCTACTACATTATCCTCTTTAATGGAATAGTTTGCTATTTTGGGACATTTGCTTATCATTTTCTTGTAAAGAGTATACCATTCTCATATGTAGACTATGTTTGCTAAAAACAAAGCTGCTACCAGCAGCCAGTTAGCCTAGCCTAGCATTAGGACAGCTTGGTCTGTTAACAGGTAACAAAATCAACCATTGTCATTACAACTTACTATGAGAACGTTTTATCTTGTGTATTCCATACAAAATAGTTGGAAGTTATGCTATTTGAAAGCTGTAGCTTCAAATTTGCCCTAGAGAGAGTTATCAATATTCTTATCTTAATCGTGGCAACAACAAAAAATACTCCTTTTGTCAATGTTGTGCATATTCCAGAATGACTGTTTTCAATGAAAGTATGCACTGAGGCACAGTTGCAAGCTATTCCAGCACAGAAAACATAAGAGGAAATGGAGAGAAAATAGGAAAAAGTGGGAGGAAATGACATGAGTAGCAGAATGTTTCCAGATAATTTTGATTGGGCAAGCTTCATCACTCTGTTCACTCCCCTGCTCTCAGGTGTACGTGCAGATCCTTCATTGAATGTTTTAAAGGGTGGATCTTTCAGTCACTCTCAGAAAGAAAAACGCTGTTGTTTTCCAGGGCGAACCCAATTCTGTATATCATGCAGTCAAATTTTAGAACATGAGATCTGCTGCAGTCCCAACACACCCACATTCATCTCATACAACATCTTGTAAATAAAGACTGAACACACCCATCATATAGATAAATATTATGTCTCCACCAGGGCCCTGTACGACGAAGCAGGATTTTCGCTTAGCCGGCTAAATTCAGGGAAAACTCCGGCTTTCCGGTCGTTCGAAGCTGGTTCTCTTTTTAGCAGGCTAGATTTCCATGGTAACTTATGCTTAGCAGCTAACCTGGTCGGGACCAGGGGGGTATACTACGTAGCAGGATTTTCGTTTAGCAAGATAACTTCTGGGATTTCCGGTACTACGAAGCTGATTAACTTTTTAGCGAGCTAGATCTCCATGGTGACTTATCCTGGAACCTAGTCTGTGCTCCGACGCAGGATATGTTCGAGGATAAGGGATCAACTGTGCAGAGTTCTTCTTCTTCTTTGCTTTAATGGCGAATCGCTTCCACTTGGAGCATATATCGCCAGCTACTGTTGATTTATTAAACAGCCCGTATTGTTCATGTAGAACAGTGTTCAGTAAGCCTGCACATTGATTTTATTTTTGTAACATTACGTAGCCTACAGTCCGCGGCACTGTGAGTGTATCACATCATAATATATCATATATTTCCTTATCTGAGTCAGCTTATTGAGCCGTATCTGGCCGTGCAACGCTTACAGAGTCACATACTGTATGCAGAAGTATTATTTTAAGCAACACATAAAGTTGACGAAACACTCGGAGCATATATCGCCACCTACTGTTGATTTATGTAATGTATAAACTGCCCGTATTGTTCATGTAGAACAGTGCAAGCCTGCACATTGATTTTATTTTGTATTGAATGTAACCGTTTCAATAAGGATACATCTATTACAGGTTGAGGTAGAAACCATGGTGGAACAGCTGATAACAACAGTGTGCAGAGTTTAAAGCGATCAAGTCATATTACAGGATAAAGGAAATACAGTTTAAACTGCCGTTGCAGTTCAAATCACCGACTGTGTGAACGTGAAAATGAATAGAATATCACCTCCCATCTTCAGAGCAATCTGACTATTATAACATTAGCGTTAAGAAAGCTTACTTAAATATCTGCCACAACATAAGTAACCGAATCAAAGTAACAGTACAGTCCGCTCCGCGGCATATCACATCGTATCATATATTTCCTTATCTGAGTCAGCTGAGCCGTATCTGGCCGCGCAACACTCACAGTGTCACATACTGTATGCAGAAGTATTATTTTAAGCAACACATTAAGTTGACGAAACACTTTTTCTTTTACCAGCTGTATTCACCTTGCAGGTGCAGCTATGTGGCTTTGATCCCGGATAAAGTGTTTAAGTCATGGATGTTTAAAGTTTAACTTCTTCATATTTGTCTAATATTATAGTTAACTTTTCATTCAGGTAGTATGACGCTGCGCTGTCAGTACGCTTCTCCATGTTTGTGATTGGTCGAATGCTCCAAATACCACCCCTGTCATGTAAACGCGCACCTAACTAGATAGGATGCGGCTGGCTTGAGCAAATGAGTTGATAACCAGCGTTGTAGGACAGTTTAGCGAGAGCGGCTTTGTTTTTGGATTAAGTCAACCGGATAACTCAAAACATATCCAGGATAGGTTGAACTAGTTTTGTAGTATACCCCCCTGGTTAAGTTGCAGGCTAAGAGCTAAACTCAGTGAAAGCACTGCCTGCTGACCATTCAGAGCTCCGTGGGCGGAGCGGGGTGCAGAGTTTAAAGCGAGCAAGTCACATTACAGGAGAAAGGAAATACAGTTTAAACTGCCGTTGCAGGAAAGCCGACCGGCAAAAATCACCGACTGTGTGAACGTGAACATTAATAGAATATCACCTCCCATCTTCAGAGCAATCTGACTATTATAACATTAGCGTTAAGAAAGCTTACTTAAATATCTGCCACAACATAAGTAACTGGATCAAAGTTACGGTCTATATGCTGTAAAATGTATTATCTCTTCGATTTACACACGGAATATATTGCACGTCAGTCAGCTGAGCCGTATCTGGCCGTGCAACACTCACAGTGCCACATACTGTATGCAGAAGTATTATTTTAAGCAACACATTAAGTTGACGAAACACTCGAGTCAATTATTAATTAATTAAAGTCAGATCGTGTCTTACGGGCAGTGATATCATAAACCTGTTAACGCATTCAAACACTTTTTCTTTTACCAGCTGTATTCACCTTGCAGGTGCAGCTATGTGGCTTTTATCCTGGATAAAGTGTTTAAGTCATGGATGTTTAAAGTTTAACGTCTTCATATTTGTCTAATTATATAGACTTTTCATTGAGGAAGTATGACGCTGCGCTGTCAGTACGCTTCTCCATGTTTGTGATTGGTCGAATGCTCCAAATACCACCCCTGTCATGTAAACGCGCACCTAAATAGATAGGACACGGCTGGCTTGAGCGATCCACTTGATAACCCGCGTCGTAGTGCCGTTTAGCGAGAGGCCGTATGTTTTGGATTAGGCCAACCGGCTAACTCAAACATATCCAGGTTAGGTTGAACCAGCTTCGTAGCACAGGGCCCTGGTATGTAGTAAAATAGCAATATTGTTTTTTATTTGTACTGACGGATGGGGAACTTGAAAATGTTCCTCTCTTTTTATTCTTCCCAAGGAACAGACTTTCTTCTGCACTTAAAAAGAATACAATGAATACATGTAAATCTCTTTGATTAAATGTTATATATGTGTTGCTC
Source organism: Gobionotothen gibberifrons (assembly GCA_943591055.1). Taxonomy (NCBI): domain Eukaryota; kingdom Metazoa; phylum Chordata; class Actinopteri; order Perciformes; family Nototheniidae; genus Gobionotothen; species Gobionotothen gibberifrons. Next base: position 2,118,077 of record CALSBZ010046716.1, read on the forward strand.
TGAAATAGTTTTCGGTGCAGGAAAAATGTTTTTGACATTTTGGTTCATGTGTCATTTCTGATGTTTGTTTTGTTTTCCCCATCACAGCCAAAAAGGTGAATTTGTTTCCTGACAGTGCTCATGGCCTGTGACTAACAGCATAACACAAAGTGTACTTTTCAGTGTACAATTCATCTTTGCTAGGTCGAGAAAGTGGAAATTGGGCAGGAGGAGCAATGCCCAGCCTATGACTTTGACCGAGTAAGAATTTGTTCAGCCTCATGATGCCACACTGGCTGATTTAGTGAGTGTGTAGCTCCCATATTTATGTTCCATATTTCTTTTACAGGAAGGACAAGGGAAATGTGAAAAAGTATGAGTTTTTACACCCTTTTTGAGTTAAAACTAAGCAGCCATTCGCCTCTCTCTGTTTAAAGAAAATGCATCATTGGTTTGTTTTGTTTTTGCAGGAGAAAAAGGAAAAGGATGAAAAAGAATGTGGACAAGGAAAAGGATGTGGAAAAGGGTTTGGAAAAGAAAAGAAACAAGGTGGTGGTCGTGCTGTTGGTCAGGTTGGTCCTGGTGACTGTGGTGCTCCCGATCCTCCTCCTGGTTGTAATAATACTTGAACGATCATTCTTTGAAAATGCTTGTAAAGAATGAAATACATATCTCATAAACATATCCAGAAAAGGCTTGACTGTTTTTTTGTTTATTCACATAAATGTTGTAGTAAATGTATCATTAAGTCTCATTTAAGTATATAAACTTCCTTCTCTGGCTTTATTTTCCCGCAGTTTGAATGTATCAGTCCAAATGTAAACTAGGGCTCATTCCCAGGCTTTATCATACCTTTAATACAAAACACAGGCAGCCTTCTGTTCTCTTGCACTCGACAGACAGGAGGGTGCCACTGGACCATTGTCAGGCAAATTATCATACGGATGTTACCTGTCTAATGTCCCTTTTGTTATCTGCTCTCATCTGTATATGACATTGGTTTTCTGTGTAACGGGGTCAGATCCTGGTACTATCTACTAGTGCAGGACCTCTGGCCTTTCCAGCTGGAAATAAGATTGATTCTGTTAAATGCTAGAACTCTTAAATTAAATAACACAACTTTGGTTTAAGCTTGTATATTTGTTATTTTCCAGAAGGTGATTAAGTGTGGAATGCCCACCACAACAAATACACACATATTATAACCATGTCTCTTCTGTAATTTGATGCCAGTAAACACACACAGTTGGCTGATGCAGGGCAGAGTTTTGCAAAGGAGTATGATGATGTGGGTTTGTTATGAATATTTCAGTCATGACAACATTGCATGGGAAACAAACAAATGGAAAACACCAACTATACCTAAATTATGTTGTAACAATATAATACAAAAATCAGGATTAAATCATTGGTATGTGGCTACAACAGCAAATGTCCAACCTTAACTCATTATGACCACCCAAGGGCTTGACGTTTCACTTGTTATGAATGCAAGTTCGCACACACATTTCTTACACATTGATCCTCCAGTGGGCGACAGCTCACACCAAAGCCTTTCCTCTACTGCCATCTTCGTGAAAAACTGTTCACTTTTTTTATCATCAACATACTAATCCATAATAATCTGCACAGCCGTAGGGATCCAGGTGGGCAGAGGAACCTAACAGTTCATATATAATCTGTTTTTGCTCCAGTTGTATTGCAACCTGAACCATCATTACACAAAATTACCATCAGATGCATCAAGTTCAAATCTTCCGGCAACATCAGCGACCAAAGTGCTTGTTCTTCCCCATTGGACCATTTTCTGCAGCAGCATTATGGTGAATTATGAGTCACTGTTGAATGCAATTTAGAGTCGGATCTTGTCCCTCACCTCAGGATGCTCTGACGAATTTTCTATTGAGATGACATGGGGTGCTTTGTTGCTTGTGTAAATTGTCTATTGCTTACATGTGAAAGTGTTTTGAACTCTTCCCTGCTGTACTCATTATTAGCCTTGCTAACACCATCGCTGTCACATATACACCCACAGTCAGCACAGTGGTGTTTTACCTCAGAGTCTTGTGCTTTCATCTGCATGTTCATTAGCCAGGACTATTATCTCATCTGCCATATACGCCTCAGTTTCTCCAAAATGCTGGAAGAAAGGAGAAGTCTTTCTGGGTTTCTGCCTCCAAAAGGTTTTGAGCCCTAGAGATTTTGAAGATTTTGAATGGCGTTTGGAATACAAAATGTGTTGATTAAGGAGTTGATTGGCTTCGCTGTCTTCCACAGATGACTTATGTTCTGCATTGCTGAACTTATGTATTTCTGAGGCTGATAATCCACCAGCAGTGTTTAGGTCCACAGAGTCTCTGGTGTGTCTGTTGAGGATTGTAACGGCGTGATGTGCATCATGGCCAGGTTTTATGGTAGAGTTGAAGCAGTTGAGTGATGTCGAAAAAAGTTTCTTTAATGCATTCAGCTTCCGTGTAAACTGATTTTGGTCCAATCGTGGAGCTTCAGCACGACAGTGCCTCTGGTGCTCTGTAAGAGATGCAGTTTCAAGTTTTTCACAGATTTTCTCTTCACAGCTCTGCACAAACTTGTTCAGCATGAAACATGTGCAGTATGAGTCATTGCACTCCTCACACCTCCTTCCAGAATCTATCCTTGTTGATCCCAGGGAAAGACATTTAGAAGAAGTGCGTTTTCTCCGGAGCATTATTAATGGACTATGCCGAGTACCGGTAGTCCCTGACGTAGTTATATTTCAGACTATCCATGGTCCTCCTACTGGTGGAAAATAATGTGTTTAATAATAGTTCAAACACACTTTTTACTTCTTCTTGCAGTTTGCCATGCAGGTACAGCATCTGTTATCATTTCACAGCAGATCACTGCAACACTGAATCATTTTTCCACGGTCAAAATGCTGATTAGACCTTTCTGAACTTTTCAGTCTGATTCATCCATTGATACGTATGTCTGGTAGTAGGCCTACACACAATATGTTGCCATCCTACCATATGTTTTTTATTTTTAAACAAACTGTCCTTTATAGCCTAAAAACGTTTCTACCAATCAACATATTTCAGCTGAAAATAATATATTGCAAAATAAGTGATCCTTACCTATGAATTATATCTGTTGATTCCTCTTTTTTCACTCCATGCCAGTGTACTGTATGTGTCACACCTTTGAATGCGCCTCAGACGCTTAACAGAGCACCTAGACATATTGGTTTCCATGGTGATGCTACACTGACGTGGTACACGACACAACAAATTGCCACCAACTCTTTGTCAGCAATCAGCCAGTGTAAGAAATTAGGATGGTAGACCAAATGGAAGCATATGATACCTGGGAAGTGCACTTTAAAAAACATTTCCTGATTCATTTGTGATATAGAAATGCATTTAGCATCTACATGAATTTGTTCTGGGAAGTCTCAATGCCTTATTTGACATCAGTGCTGTGTGAGAGGATAAGTTCTCAGCATGTGATCATACCACATCCTCATTATTTCTATCAAATGGGAATATAAGCCACTGTCTTCGAACATGGCGGACCATTACCAATCAATATGCACTCTGAACAGTTTGTAATCCAGACAGTCTGAAAAAATAATCAAACAATTATTGATTGTCGAGAAAAACACGAGATGAAATATAAAACATTGTTTTATGAACAGGTTTGATAAATAAGGTAAACAAAAACTTTACATGTGGGCTTTTTTTTTCAACCAAGGACACTTTATTAGACTTTTTCTGAGTGAAAAGTGGAAACCACTAATTTCCCAAATTATGATTCATACAGCAGTGTTAGAAATATTCAATTAGAATACGAGACAAAATAGGACATTTCACAAGCAAGAGTAACAAGATTGTTCAAAAATAAAACAAACAATTTAAAATGTATCCCAAAGGCACTTACAATTGTAAAATACATAATTAGTTCATATAAGGCTCCAATTTAGACACTCAAGAGTCTACGCCAATTATTGTCAGTGTTTTGAGATTACAAATACAAAAAAGGGACTTTTTGTTGTTGTTCAGCATCCATGTAACTGAAAGAATTGTCAATAGGACTGTTATAATGACATTTCTTGATTTCAGCAGCCTTGTGGGCAAGACAAATTAGATTATTTACACATTTAAGGGTTTGAGTGAAAAATATCAACAAACAAACAGCTCCAGCAGACAAGCTGAAGGTGCTTCCAGTTAGTAGTCCATCACGTTTAATTAATGCTCACTGGATCTCTACAGAAGGGGGATAAAGCAGAAACAAACAAGGCAATATATTAAACCATGTGCCTGTCAACTATAGCATGAGATAGGTATCTGTAGATCTTAACCAGCTTCTTACCATCTGCCTTAGAAGAGCCCGTTGACCTGCTCAGTCTCAGGGTCAAGATCAATGTCGTAGAAACACGGCCTGGTGGGCAGACCGGGGATCGTGGGCATCTAGGAGGAGCAGCGAGAGAAAGGCGCTTTTAGTAAAACAGTCAATGAATCCATCAATCAAATCAATACATTAAAAAGTACACATGTTCAAAGAGGCATTTGAAACAAGTTAAACAAAGGCTGAATGTACAGTGCTGACAGTGAATATATTTGAAAATGCATGAATATATTTGAAAGTTTGGGGGTTTTCCTTGATAATATACTGTGATTCACTTTAAAACTAACTTATTTGGGTTACAAAACTATTTTCTTATGTATTATAGATGACATAGTTGAATTGGTTGATTAATTGTACCAAAGTATTTGTTAGTAGTCCCCTGGTTAAGATGTCTGGCTTTCTTATTCACAGAGATTAACCTTTAGCAAACAGTTGGTGACACCGTTTGTTTTACATTTCCAGGGTGTGTGCAGTCATGAAAGGATTCAGCTATTCACTTTTTACTTGAAGGCCCTTTGTGCAAACTGTTTGCACAGCATGATCACAGCAGTGTTTGCCAACATGTCTGTTATTTCAATGAAAAGATAATGACAGTTAACTGCTACCTTAATAATATGTTAATTATAAGACTGACAGATGCCTGTAGCAAACACAATGTGATGTTATTTGATGGAGCGTCACACCCTAATACCTGAACATAAATCTGCTGCTGAACTGTGGGAAGGAAAATGCATCGTTTATAAGCTCACCGTGCCGACGAGTGGAAACAGAAAGCCGGAGCCCACACTGGCTCGGATGTCTCTGATTGGCAGGATGAAGCCTGAGGGCACGCCCTTCTTGTCCGCCTCGTGAGAGAGCGACAGGTGAGTCTTCGCCATGCAGATTGGCAGATTACTGAAACCCTGAGGGTAGAGGAGTGAACAAAAACATGTATTAGGTTGTTGACAAAAGGACTCATTAAGCATTGCAAATCCATTTAATAACAGCAGCTGCCAACATGCATGCCTGACAGAGGAGGAAAACCAACGTGTTTCTGACCTGCTTGGTGTAGAGCTCCACCTTGTGTTGAGCCTCTGGGAGAAGCTCAATATCGTCCGCTCCGTAGATCTTCTGGGCGATTATTCGAATCTTATCAGCAATAGGGAGCTAAAGAGAAATTGTAGTATTCAAATTAGAAACAATTCCAATGTTGACTAACTCGTGCTTAACAATGTTTTGTTTACTAAACCAAAAATATGATTTTGTCAACAGTTTTTAAGTACAGGCAAAGAGGGAATTTCTTCGTTGTAGAGAGCTTCAGTATGCCTTACTTTGCATTCCCCTTTACAGACAACACTAATATAATAACATGCACATTTTCTGGCAATTTCAAATACTTGCCCTTAACCATCTTGGGAAAAATAGAAAATGTGATGGCCCATACCTCCAAATCATAGAGGAACTTGAACTTGCTGGGGACCTCTGAGGCCCTCTGGACAGCCTTCCCCAGGGCCACAGCACCGGCTCCACCTTCGGCCCAGTGGGAGCAGTGCACGGCGTCGAAGGCTCCGGCTGCTTTGGCCACGCTGCAGACCAGATCCAGCTCCAGCTCAGTGTCTGCCCTGCAGGATCAAACCATCACAGATACATGCGGGAAATAAAGAGGCTTTAAATAATGCACCTCTCAACTACATGTTAATTACACGTCTATTCATCACCTAACTCGCTCTGCTGATGAAATACCTATCCACCTCAAGTGAAGGCCATATATTTTCCTTTGAAGTACTGAGGCATTTTTCTTTGCTTCTATTCAGCCAGTCAACATAAATGTGAGAAGAAAAATTGAACCGAAAACAGATGTATAATCTCTTGACCCATCTTTAAATCTGATTTAATACATTTTATTTGGCAACAATAAGCTGCACACAAAACATTGACGGATGCAAGTCTTATATTCACTTTCAGTGAGTAATATCTAGCTCTCCAGCCGCTAGATGGTGCCATATCTTCCCCAGCTACTTTGTCTCTGTTGTTTTTGGCTGGGCAGGTACATACAGAAGGTCTATCAGATACTTTGGTCTGTTGACTGCGTTGGGAAACAGGGTTGATAAGAGTGGTGAGATTGAAGAAAAATCAGTAACGTAGCTTGCTGTCAAATGGCAACTTTCAGCACATTATTTTACAAGAGGCTGCAGAGGATCCTTCTCTGTAGGAAGCCTTTAACATTACTTGCAGTCATTGGGTATATTTGTATATGAACATATGGATGGTTGAAGCAGCTTTAGGTGTGACTGATAATCTGAGTCCATTGCTACCGTGGTCATCCACCACTTACTTGAAAGCATTGACGGCCACCACCACCGGCACGCCGAAGTGCTGTGCATTCTCGATCTGCTTCCTCATGTTGCTGCAGCCCTTCTCCAGCAGCTCCAGGTTCTATTACATTTTAAAATAAGATTATTAAAAGTTATTTGAGAGCAGCAACTGTATTGACAGTATTGATTTAGGCTCTCCATACAAAACGTTTTAAATACAAAATGTTGATTAATCTCGTGTTATTCATTACCTCCTCAATGTATTCCTTAGGCAGTGGCATCCCAGCAGTGACCTGATCAAATAAGACAAATGTTTAATCAATTAAAGTAATCCAACAATGAAATCACCAAATCCTATACAGCTGAGGCTATTACAATTGTTTGCGTAAGAGTTATTCTAGAATTGTTTGGATTAAATGAGAGTACGAGTTATTGCTCATCAGGAATTACACTCCCAGCAGCGAGTTGTCCTTTCCAAAGGGAAGGGAAACCTTGTTTTGTACAGAGGAAATATTCATTGTGTAGATGCTGATGCTGCGTTCAGTATTCAGTGGAGAATGGCAAACATCATGTTGAATTACAAAGACTATGAGAGATTGTTGGAGGGAAAGTGCCTCACCAAGTGAAGATGTGTGTACCAGTTATATATCCATTTAACTTTATACAAGGGATGGGAATTTCAAAGCAAATGTATATTCGACCCCCAGAAAACCGGTTAACCGAAATGTACATATCCTATAAAAAAATTCAAAACAAATGTGGGAAAAGTTTTTACAAAAAAAAGAAAACTAATTTAATTTTGAAAAATAAATAAATACATGTTCAAATAAGTATAGAAACCAAGTCGAATTTGCCAAATGTATTGAACTGGTGATCACAGTTTGAACAGTTGACAGCTATAGGCCTACAGCTTTCATGCTTAAAACATAACTTGTTTTTTAAATGAAAGAGGGATCATACACGAACAACATAACGTAACCCTATTATAACAGAGATCAACAACCTATAACAGGGCCTATGCACAGAATGCAGCTATTCAATACTCATTCCTGTTTAAGAATATGAGCATGTCTACTCAGGCCAGCTGTAGAGAAGACCCTCTCAGCTGGAATTTGGGCATAAGATGAGGTTTGAGTCTGCGTGATCTGTGTGTAGGGAGGGGCAGCAGCCATATCATTAGCTAGAACTAGCTAGATCTGATGGATTTGGACATAAATGTGAGTGAAGTATAACCGGACGCGTGAGAGAGAGATCAGCACCTGCAGCTCTGCCCGCTGTGAGGGACCGGTGAGCGGAGCAAAACACACCTTTAGACCTAACACACTTAGCTATGGCACTGTCGTATACATTGAATTATTCCATTTGATCATATGTAATCAACTTCGGCACCCCTCCAAAAACAAATATTCATAACTCATATTCGAATACCTGAATAATTTCGATTAATCGTTCCCATCCCTACTTGATACTATATTTATTTAAGAACTGTAGTGTTACTCACCGTTGGTCCTCCCCCGTGCATTTTCAGGGCTCTGACGGTTGCCACCAGCACCACCACGTGGGGTCTCAGGCCCGAGTAGCGACACTTGATGTTGAAGAACTTCTCCATGCCGATGTCAGCTCCAAAGCCAGCCTCCGTCACTGTTTGCACAATTGACAAGGATTGTGAGAAAGAAGAGAATAGTAACAGAATCCCAACTGTGAGTTACAACCTTCAATTATATGACATCGGACACTAAATCATTTGTACTTTCAACACAGCAGACAATCTACTGTAGCACTGCAGAACAAAGAAGACAACGCTAATATTACAAATACAATTTTCTCAGATCCACTTACCCACAAAGCCCTCGGGTCCAACCAGCTTCAAAGCTATTTTATCAGCTAGGATGGAAGAGTTGCCGTGGGCGATGTTGGCAAACGGGCCAGCATGGACAAACACAGGCGTTCCCTGTGGATTCAGACGAATCACATATGATACAAAGCCCATAACTTGAGGCAACTTCTTTGGCTGGAAAAAACAATTTAAATGGAAGTGCAAAGGTCAGGATGTGTGTCGTACTCACCTCCAGGGTCTGCATCAGGTTGGGCTTGATGGCATCTTTCATTAGCACAGTTAGCGCGCCGCTCACACCCTGTAGAGAAATACAGCAGGGTATTATGTCTGCACAATACTTAATTAGACGGTCCCGTCAGGAGGGAGCGTGCGGCACTGACCAGGTCCTCGGTGGTGACGGGCGCTCCTCCGCGGCTGGTGGCCACGACCATCTTGGCCAGGCGCTGACGCATGTCCTCCATGCTGCTGGTGAGGGCGAGCACCGCCATGATCTCACTGGCCACTGTGATGTCAAACTGAGCCTAGAAAACACAGCGGACATTAATATTCTCTCATCATCAACGTAATGTGGCAAACTAAGATGTTACACTCAGTATACAAGAAGAAAAGATGAAAGCACACACATTTATTGTTCTATAATATACATTGCTGTGTATTACAGACAGTTTAAACATGGCTGTTGTTCATATTGTCTTGATATATATATATATCTCTTTACCTCCCTTGTGAATCCCTTTTCAGTCGGCGACTGGCCGATCGTGATCTTCCTCAGGAACCGATCATTGGTATCCAACACTAAAATGACACACAATTATTAATACAGTCACAATATATTGTTCGAAAACCGCATAATGTGTGGGGTTCGAAAAGAATATTCAGTGCAAAACTCAATATATTTAGAATAACTTTAAAACATTTTTAAACCGCTATTATCTTGTATCCATCGTATAGTGGATATATCACTGTAATGATTCCAAGCTCTGACTTACATACAGTGGATTTAATGAGAGAGATAATGTTGTGTCATGAGGATCAAGAGGCTTCATACCTCTATGCCAGGTGATAGAGCTCGGTTCAATGTCCAGGCGGGCGAAGCGGGTGATCTCTTCTTCAGTCAGAGTGGAGGGATCAGTCTTTTCTATGCCCAGTTTCTAAACAAATAAAGAAACACTTAAATGTAAGCCGTACGCCACACTCTGGGGTGTGAGTCAAAACCTACAAATCTTTGATCTATAACTAACTCTCAGTCTGTTGATCTGGATCGGGCAGAACTTCCTCTGTCCTCCAATGAGCGGGACCAGGCGGTTATACAGAGCCTGAGGATGAACAGGAAGAGACAGATTATAGTCCGAGTACACACATTACAAAGAGGGTGTTTCACGGTCCGATCGGAGTACCCACCTTGTCAGTCTGCGTAGACTCGTGGAACATGCGAGCATCAATGGCAGCAGATACCAGGTTGTTGGAAGCCGTGATAGCGTGAATGTCCCCGGTGAGATGGAGGTTAAACTGAAAATGAACAGACCTAATTGTTCATTTGACTTTTTAAACAAGCAGTTAAATGCTAACTTCAAAGAGCAGTGTCGTACCTCTTCCATTGGAATGACTTGAGAATATCCACCTCCTGCAGCACCACCTGCAGAAAGAAGACAACGTTAAACAAACCAGAGCATGACTCCAACTTTCAATTTTAACAGCTTGTAAACCTGTGCCACCTCTCACTGAGCGCACATGACTCCACAGCTCACCTTTGATGCCGAACGTGGGCCCCTGAGAAGGCTGTCGGACACAAGCAAACACATTGAGCTTCATTTGGGCTCCCAGGGCCTGGACCAGACCGATGGTGGTGGTGCTCTTCCCTTCGCCAAGGGGGGTGGGTGTAATGCTGTAGACAGAACATAATAATGGAACATATTACAACTAACAAGTAATCTGTAGGAGCCATATGTTAAAATGTATAGTTTGATCTTTTTTGAATGTTGTAGTACTTTGTTGTTAGTGCTATTATATCATTTATTGGAACCAGCCGTGTGAAATTGACGGCATGGACGACCGCAGCTGTTCGTGATTGCGAGACGTTATAGCCGACGGCAGCTGCTGGTGATTGGGGTGTGTGAGAAGGAGAAAGAGGCCAGAGCAACATAGTTTTGACCTGAGAGAATATGCTGAGAGAATATGCTGAGAGAAATATGTGTTTGTATTTTTGATACCTTTTTTGTGGAAGTAAAAAAGAAACTATCCTGAGACGTATCCTGTCCGAGTCAAACTTATTTGCTACCTGTGTCGAATTTTTGGGTTACTGGAACTACATAATCATTTAAATGAAGCTGGGTTATATAAATAAAAGGATTCGGATCTTGCTTTAGTTTGCAACATTAAAACAAATGTACAGTCTGCAGGCCAGGGAAAAACAAACAGTACAGTTGAGTCAGCAGATAAAGGTGCACACAGCTTACCCAGTGACCACCACATATTTGCCGTCTGGCTGGGCCTGCAGGCGCTTGATGATACTCAGCTGGACCTTGGCCTTAGTCTTGCCGTAGAGCTCCACCTCGTCAGACAGCAGGCCCACCTCTCTCGCCAGACCGTCAATAGGCTTGGGCACGCAGGAGCGAGAAATCACTATGTCGCTGTTTGGAGTTATTAAAACAAGACACAAAATCACTTTTTGATCTCAACATAAAGAGGAAACAGGATTGACAGACAAAAAGCACTCAAGCAAACAAGTGGTTTACCAAATGTAATCGATCCTTCTGTGACAAGTTAACAGAGCATGTGAATGACAGAACGAGGAAGATTATGGAACAAACCTTGGCACAGGCTTCTGAAGGTTGAGTTTGGTGTAAGTAATGTTCCACTTCCCTGGTTGGTGGCTGTCCAAGAAGCGCTTCGCACTCAACACGGTGTTCTAGAAACAAAAAAACAGTCATTCTTTCAAAATCCAGGTTACATGTGACTACAGAACTAAATAAATAATACATTGAAATGTCCTTTACTTGCTGTGTTGAAACTAAATAAGTCATGATAGAAATGATAACAACAAAATGTCCTTTAATGTAGGGCTGCTTGATTATGGCAAAAATCATAATCTCGATTATTTGGGTCAATAATTGTAATTGCGATTATTAAATGCGATTATTCATTGACTTTGAAAACATCAATTTATTGGAGAAAAAACATTTGAACAGTATGTTTTTAACAGTTGATTACCCAGAACTTTAAGTATAATTCAACTGAAAAACCAAACAAAAAAAATATTTGAAAAAAAGAAATAACAATAATTAGAAAATAATAGTTTTATTTCGTTTACGTTATTTTCGTAATCGTTGCAAGCCATAATCGTAATCGCGATTAAAATACGATTAATTTAGCAGCCCTACTTTAATGCCACCATGAGATGGAGCTTACCGCCATCAGCATGGCCACAGTCATGGGTCCCACCCCCCCCGGCACAGGGGTGATGAAGCCGGCCTGCTCCTTGGCTGAGGCGTAGTGGACATCACCCACCACCCGCTTACCGCTGGCTTTAGTCTCATCTGAAAACACAGAGGGAAACTTTATAAGTAAATGCAATCACTTGAATCAGGGATTAAACTCCAGAGTCCAATGCCTTCGAGCAGAATGAAACTTGGAGTGGAACCTGGGACATGGTTGATGCCACAGTCGATGACCACTGCTCCCTTCTTGATCCACTCTCCTTTCACCATCTCTGCTTTCCCGATGCCCACAACCAAGATGTCTGCTCTGCCCACCTGGACAAGAAAAACAGAGATTTACACAAGAGAGTCTTCAATAAATAAAAGAGTGGCATTGATACAGATACAACTAAGCCTGGTGGGAATTACATTTATGAGAGTTTATAGAAATAAAACAATTAAAGACTAGCAAAACATGCAGTATTGTTTTACACCACATGATGGCAGCAGAGGTCGGTTACTCCCAGCATGCCATAACGAATGCATTGTTTATGAAGTTTCAACAACAACAATGATCAGTTGCATTATATGCTCTGTTGCTAATGACTTTATTCCTGTGTTGGATGGAGGCGTGTCTACCTCTCCAGGGAGATCAGTGGTTTTAGAGTGGCAGGTGGTGACGGTGGCGTGGTTCCACAGCAGCAGGTCGTGCATCGGTGCGCCCACAATCTTGCTGCGACCAACCACTACGGCTTTCTTCCCTGCCACAGACACACCTGTAGAGAGGAGATGGGTAAATTACTTCTGGACTTATTCGATTATTCGTCGTATATTTTCACGGCCCAGATTATTTGTATTGTTTAAAAAGGGGTGCATGAAGTTGTGTTTACCGGTTTGTCTGATCAACTCCATGCAGCCGTTTGGTGTGCAGGGGATGAAGCAGTCGCCCAAGTCCCCGCGTGACAGCTTCCCCGCGTTGATGCTGGTCAGCCTGAGAATGGATCCAAAGACATTGAACATTGCGAATTAAAGCTCTCTGATTTTTATTCTTTCAACTAAACTCAAGCAAATGGAAGCAAATAAGCACCAATAAGCAAACCCTAAAATAAAACCCTGATCTTTAGTTAAGTATATGCCTACCCGTCTACGTCCTTCTCTGGGGCCACGGCGTTGGTGACCTTCTCCGTGTCCATCTTGTGGATTGAGTCTAAGGGCAGCTGCACGATGAGGCCGTGGATAGACGAGTTCTCGTTCACCTCTGTGATGCTGTGAAGAACCTACAGACAGACAGACAGACAGCCTTTACAATCCCATGTCCTTCTCCTGTCATTTAACAATTAACCTTACTATCCATATTTTGTTATGTTTGTTTGTTTGTAGCCTTTATTTAACCAGGTGAAAGCCCCTTGAGATCAAAAGATCTCTTTTTCAAGGGTGACCTGCAGCACATTAGTTACACATGTAACATAAAAACAACAGAACAACAATAAGGTTGACATACAACATAATATACAGGGTACAGTTTACAGACTCTATTTACAGTGACAGGTACCATGAGTATCAAACAGCATGTCACCCAGCCGAGTTTTAAAATGATGTAGGGGAACCAAAGTGCTCAGTTTTAAACATGTTTGCAGACTGTTCCATGTTAGTGGAGCTGCACAACTAAAAGCTTTCTTTCCTAAGACAGTCCTAGCACTTGGCACATTTAATAAAACCACATCATGAGATCTCAAGCAATAAGTACTTTCAATTCGACGAGAGATCAGAGAGCAGATATAAAAAGGTAGTTTACCCAACGTGGCTTTGTAAATGAACATGTACCAATGACTGAGCCTCCGTACAGTTAGTGAAGGCAGACCTGCCTTGGCATACAGGGTACAGTGATGAGTAAGTGCTTTACAGTTAGTAACAAATCTCAGCGCACTGTGATAGGTGGCATCTAACTTTTCCAGGCACCAAAAGCACCAAAAGCCTCCTTAAAATGTTAAACGTTGCGCCAATGTCACTGCACTGAAAATCATGTTGACTATCTCATGTTTTACATCCTTGAATACAGTCAAGTGTCTTACTGCGAGTGTGACCGTGTTTGGAAGTCAACTTTTGAAATGTAAAACGTAGTTACCCTGTTAAAACATGTATATATTTGTATATTACCCAGTTGCCATAGCCGATTACAATTACATTGATTTTGTTATTTCATAATGTGACTCCAACAGTTACTAGTTGCATATTAACACTGTGTATACAGTCAAATAAAAACCTGGGATACAATAATACTTCAAATCCACTCTCACCTCCTCCTCCGTTGCAGTCTTGGGCAGTCTCATGTGTGTGGCGTTTATTCCGATCTGTGTTCACAGAAGCAGAGATTAGACCCGAAGTTGGGACTGATTGCAAACAGTTTGTAGAAAATGTGTGGTGTACGAACTGTGTGTAAATAAATGTTGTACCTCTGCTGCAGCCTTTAACTTCATGCTGATGTACAGATTTGAATCATCGCGGTCTCCAACCTGCAAACGACACCCATATAGATACACATGAGTAACTTACAAAAGTAGTATATAAAATAATACAGGTTCTTGTTTCAAATGTACACTTACCTGTAAAACCACCAGACCGGGTTTGAAGTTTGGGTCCTGAAGCTTCATCTGCTCCACATCCTTCTTCAGACCTTCCCTCACCTTCCTGAGAAAGAAAGACAACAGAATAAAAGCTTGTTAATCTCTTATTTAGTGACATCATTTTTCAATATGCCTTCAATCTCCAGTGCACATGCAAAGCAAGGTCATCAGAGAGTCAGCTGAGTAGAATGAGAATCTTATCTTTGGTATTTGTCTTTATTTGTTGTCCACTCAACTTGTGCAGTAGATGAACTCAAGTCAACTAAAACAATCAAAGACAGCAGTGACACAAAGATACTGGTCTTTAACTTTACATTACAATCCATTATAAGATGTAGCGTGTCAGTAGCTAGCTTTATTGACTTCATCCATGGTGTTGCTCAAGAAGCTCCGGAGATAGACAGATGATCACATTTTAAACTCTTACCAAAGAAACAGACTCAGATCAAACAGTGTCTTTGTGCATCACATGAACTTCATTGGCAGTCATGGTAGAATACACCATGTGATTACCATTGATGAAGGATGCATGACAAAGTGGAGTGACACCACTTTGAACTACATTTGAAGTTACCTTTGAGTGTTTTTGACCGTACAAAATGTGTGTTTTGTGTTTGTAATCTTCATCCAAAGGGCCCAAATAACCTGATGATCTTAATGTCTTCCAGCCCAATTCAAAACATCAGGCACTTTAAAGCAGATGGCACTTTGGACAAAATACACATTTTAATCGACATGTATGTGCAAGCCATATATATCAAATACCTTCTCTTGAAAGTTTGTTCTTCAAGGACAATATTTCACATATAACCTGCCCTATGTTGCTTTTCATTTATTCACAAAAAGGAGGTTGGTGTAATTAAGGACTAAACATATAAATGTCTAATTCTAAGACTTCACATATAGCAATAGTATACATGATTGCATCATAACAACAGTCCTTATCTTAGCTACAACAGTAGATATCTTTATCACAGGTCACTGATCAACTAGGGCCATATTCCTGTAACACTCATACAATACACAGTAGTACTGTTGGGCTTTGATTGTGGCCCATGCCAATTGTGCTTCCTTAAAGACCTCACGTAAGCATAGTAGAACATTTCATTTCCTGAAAGGCAGAGACACTCGTGAATCAAACCGAAGTCCATAAAGGTCTAGAGAACAATCAATGGTCAGCTTTTGTCAAGCTTCAAAAATAATGAATGTAAAGCCTCCAACAGAATGCATGTCAGATCTGTGAATTTAATTAAACTAATGAGTACTGTGAGGGGCTTTTAACAGGGTGCAGGCTGTTACGTCTTGTGACAAGCACATGCAACTCAATTAAATGTGTATTCTCTTTGCCAAAAACCCTATCCTAAACTGTGCATGGTAAGCAATATTTGGATTCATTCAAACTGAAAACTAATACAAATATAAGAAAATATTATGAAAATTACACTCAAATAATAAAACAGTGAGGAAAGCAAATTTTCTGGAAAAGTTAGGTATTCATGAAGGGTGTTTGTTATCACCTGAGGTCACTGTACCTACAGGGCAAAGATCATATCACACAGATGCTTACATAATTCTGCAGGATTTGCAACCATTGAAGTTTTCAATGATCTGACTTTATGTAATACCAACAAATTACACAAGTACATTTAGTATTAACACAATGAGACTTATCTAACTTTCAGTAAATAAATATACCATTCAACTTGAGAAAGAGTCCACTGTGTTTTAGAAGCTGGATGTATAGTAACTGTTGGGGCACACTTCATTCACGTGGACAGCATAATGTGCAACCAATACAACTAAGTTAAGAAAGAATGATGTGCTGCAAACACTGACAAGAAAATACAATATAAATATAGGAGCTTATGTATGTTAAACATGCATAAGGCTCCTACAGAGTCGTTTTTTTTTATGACTGAAGTGACGTTGACTTTACCTTTTAATACCGTTAACTTAACTAGTTAGCAGCCTAGTTAGCCAGCACACACACGTTTCGTCACGCTGTTTACACCCATGTGGCTCTATATGCAGCAATAAAGGAGCAGGATAAAGTCTGTTACTTACGCTGAAACCTCTTTCCCGCTTATGATTTGAGCTGACATCTTTTTGGTCCAGAATATCCTTGTTGTAAGATGCTGGTGTCTCGTGCACACACTCGCAGCCTGACCAGAAGAGAGGAGCACGGGGAGGACTCCCAAAAACTTAAGTTTACTCAAAAAGTGTTGTGAGGCAAACGTGATGGCGTAGGCTCCATTCACAACTCAAGCACTACAAATGAAAACCACCGTATTAACTTTCAGGAATATCGTTAAGGCTACAGAGAAGGGCGCGGCCATTGACAATCTGTCAACTCTCACAGCCAATTGCATGCCTAGTATAACATGTTAGTAGAACCTAACAACCAATAGGATTTCCAGTTTTTAAGGGCGTGTGGTGATGGGCGGGACTACACAGAATGTAATAACGCTGAGAACCAGCAGAGGGCAGCACTGTATTAACACATCGCTTTGATATCCGTTAAAAACACAGCAGTGTTTGTATTTGCCCAACTTGACGTTTCATCGGGATTGTTTTGATCCTTGCCAGGGCGTCGTCACTCGGATAACCACCAGAAAGTGCTAGAACAAACTATACTTAGATAGCTTGCTTCAGTCCGATTTAAGACATGAAGAAATACCGAGAGCTATGGAGAGTAGATACTGTGTTTTGAGCGATACCGAAGACTTCCAAACGCTAATAACAAACACTGAGAACAATCTGCACTTCGAAAGGTAAATAGATAGCAGCTGCTAATGTTTTAAGCTAGCATGCTTTTGGGGTTGTGTCTATTACTTGACATTGCGTTGCTTGTTTTGCCATTTCCAGCTGACTTACGTATGTTTACATAGACTTACTTGGCAGTATTGCCGCCGTATTTTAACATTATCCAGTCCAAACCCATATGTGCAACAAACTAAACTATGCTATGCATTTGTCTCTTTAGGTCTAAGACACTGTTTGAGGAAATCCGTGCCTCCATCAACAACAATGAGGAAGAGGATCGCTCCTTCTGGAGGCCTGTGCTGCCTTGGGGTGGCGTCTTTACTATTAAAGCAGGGCGAAAGGCTATATCCTGCACCCCTCTGTACGTCAAAATCAACCTCAAAAACACCTGCACCATCGATGGCTTCCTCGTGATCCTGTATGTGATCCTGCGGGACAACCAGGGCTTTCCCAGGGAGCTGGCTGTGTTCCTGGGCAAGCAGTTTGTGGAGTACTTCCTCAACCTGATGGACTCCTGTGACTACACCACAGTGAAGGTGTTGTGGATCTTGGACAGGATGTCTAAAAGACAGTACCGCTCTCAGGTGCACCAGGCAGCACTGGAGATTGACCTGTTTGGGAATGAGCACGAGAACTTCACAGAGAACCTGGAGAACCTCATGTCCACCATGCAGGAGAGCCTGTGCACCAACTGGTGCTGCCCCAGCCGCTTCCAGGAGTTCATCAAGGTGACCATCAACATCAGGTAGGTACGCTGCACACAGGGGTCATATTATCTGGATGTTACACAGGGAACTGGATGCTACTTCTTAGAGAATCATGGACCAGAAATGTACTGTGGTTGAGTAAAATCCAAGCAGCTTTTACTTTACTGGAGTGTTTGCATTTTCTGCCCTATATACTCCACTACATCGATGTGACACACATTGTACGTTTCACTCAAAGGCATGTGAAATGTTCCATCCCCTTCCTGTGCAGTGAAAACAGTGTATCTCCGTATGTGTGGATGTTCACTCTTTTGATAAACTGAAGGATAAAGTTTTGCTTAATGTGTTGAGAAAGGATCTTACTTCTTGAGCTGAGTAAACTATTTTAATAGGATCCGC
Source organism: Gobionotothen gibberifrons (assembly GCA_943591055.1). Classification (NCBI taxonomy): domain Eukaryota; kingdom Metazoa; phylum Chordata; class Actinopteri; order Perciformes; family Nototheniidae; genus Gobionotothen; species Gobionotothen gibberifrons. The sequence continues at coordinate 2,136,482 of CALSBZ010046716.1, forward strand.
GGCGAAATGCATTGTTACTGTGTTACAGTGATGCTACAAACATTTGATGATCTTATAGAATACAATGCATTAATGTAGATTAAAAATACACAACAGTACGAAAAGGAGTTAAAATGAACAAAACAATAAACAGAAAAGTCAATAAAATGCAACACTTTAATGCAGCAGTACTATTAATTCAGATATCAAACATTTTAAAACACTTAAAAAGGAAAAAACAAGTTAAAGATGTGAACACTTATTCCACTACTTCTCAGGACGTAGATCAAGTGTGCACCAACAGCTGTCTTTATCTAGTCATACTCTGTAGCAAATGCTTAAAATATCAAATGTCTCTCTGGACTTTGTCCCTGTAGAGGTCCTTGTCAACACTTCAAATAGTACTAATGGCTTAGGTCAACTGCAGCAGAGATTCATACTTAAATAAGATGAATATTCACCCCCTGACATACTAAACTAAATTCCACCTGTGTAAGTGTATGTTAATCCATATATTCATGCAATTAATCTGAATTGTCTTGAGAGTATTTTAAGTTGGTCAATGATGTGTTATTGACAGGAACTCTATTTGTGATATTTTTCCTCCAGCCCTCCTCATGAGCTTCCTCACAGAGACCCCATCCAGTCGGCCGTGGACGAGTTCTTCTGCCCCAAACTTGTGCTCTGCTCAGGACTGGGGTGAGACACAGGGAGGGGTTTTATCATCTTCTACTTCACTCAACTATTATCTCCCTTCCTTAACAAATATCTCCTTTTTTATTTAGGTGTGATGGACTGAGGGAGTTCTCTCAGAGGGTTTTCTGCCATGGACCCCCACCCTTTGTCATTCTCAACATGCAGCAGTGGAAGTCAGAGGAGCTGTCCTATGTTCCGTACCATCTAGCTCTCTGCCAGCACAGGTAAGGAGCTGCATGGGTACTAAAGAAGAAGGATTATTTTAAAAAATATATTTCCCAATTGACAGAATAAAAAAACTGGCAAATTTAAAGCTCAACCGATAATTGGCAAGTTTATAAATTGTTTTTAATTGGCTTGGTATACAGTGCTGTACCAAAGCATTCTCCACATCGGATCATGAGATGATAGCACATTTATTAAAGGTCACCTATTATGAAAAATCTACATTTTCATGTAGTCATTCACTTTTTCATCTTCTGTGTAAAGAGATTCTGAAAGTATCAGGAAAAAAGATTGGCTCACTTTTTGTCCTGATCCATTTACCGTACTTTCCGGACTATAAGCCGCTACTTTTTTCCCACGCTTTGAACATCGCGGCTTACACTACAGCTTCAAAAAAAGCTTGGAGCTGGGCGTGTCTGAAGCTTGGGGATTTTATTCGAGCCCCGCAACCAACAACCAATCACATGAATGTCCCGCCCCGTTTACGTAGTGTTAACATAGCTAGCAAGCTATGCTTGGATATACTGGATATAAAATCCCCAAACAGGCGAAAGCCTACCAGTTTCACCCACTGTCTCTGCCACCTCCCCCCATGCCTGGTTCCTCCGGTTGTATCCCGGTAAGTTAATAGGGACTGGTCATACAAAACCGGGTGATTTGCTACGGCGATAATTAGTTTATCCTCCATCTGTTTTTGAAATATAGAAATGAACGGCGGGATATCTCTCCCAGCTTAGACGCGGTTTGATTGGCTAGGACTTGAGCTGTCAGATTTTCAGAAACGGGATTTGATTGGCTGGCGCTGGCTTCTCCGGCGAGCCGGAGACACCGGAGAAGCTCAGCCACGCTACCCACAATTGGTGACCGACCAGTGGGTGCGGCTTATATTCAGGTGCGCTTAATAGTCCGGAATTTACGGTATATAAAAACCTGTCTGAAAATGAGCTCATCAGATTTTGGCCACTTTGTGATGTCATAACGATTTTTTGGCTTCTGTAACCATTAGCCAATCACCAACCAAGGTAACCCCCCCCCCCCCCCCCACCTTATCACATGAATCTCCTCCTAGAGCACCATTGTGTTCTTTTTAACCAATCATCTCTCAGAGGGGCATGGGGAGAGGCTCCTTATTTTCATCTAAAGTAACAGACAGAGAATCAGCACTTTTGAAACAGGGCTGAAACAGAGGGGATTATGGGATGCTACAATGATCTGTTTGGTGTTTCCAGCCAAACACTTCAGAGACATGTTTTGTATATATCTGAGACTTATAATATATTGATGAAAAACAGTATAATAGGGGACCTTTAAGAAATATTTCTGAATTTCAAGACACAAGATTTGTTTTGCAAAATAAAGTATCTAGTTCTTCTTCTACAACTTTTTTTTCTCAAGTATATTTTCCTCACAAATAGTATGCTCTTTCTTTGCCTATCCTGAACATCATAAAGACATTTTTATTTATTGAAGAACTCTTTTTTTCTCCACAGGTACTTACTAGAGGGCGCCACACTCTTCAACAAGGAGGAGCATCACTACTCCGCAGCCTTCCAGATAGACGGCTGCTGGATGCACTACGACGGTCTGAGGAGCGACAACCTCATCCTGCTGCACCGGCCCCCTGAGCTCCTGCTGCTCTCCTCTCTGGTCTACATCCGCTCCTCCGACAAGTGAACTTATCACACAAACTTCCTACAAATATGTTTTATACGATTATTTTCTACTTCTAGTATCATATCATTAGTTCTTTTTTGAGTCATTCCTGTCAGCTTCCTCTGCGGAATGACACATGCTTCATTTGAGCTGACTGCTTGCAGAAATCTTAATTTGCTACATTTCTTTTGGGCATGCTTGGTATCCAAGAATATAATGGACTATAATAGTTCAGGGTTGATATGCCTAAATGACAGTAGCAGTGAGTAATGCGTATTCAGTTACCCGACAAACGAGGGAGATTGATGTGTTTAAAAACGCCATGGTTAATGGATTACACTCTGAGGGTGCAGTTGCTATTGTATAGCGATAGGGGACGACAGTGACTATATATCTAATTTCTATAAAAATTGTAAGTTTACAATTTAGCTGGTGCCTTTTTCTATTTACACCATGGTCTGAGGATGAAAACCAACCAAACAAGGCTATTGTCCCTGTCCAGGTTTACTCTTTTTTTAAAGATGTCTTAAATTGGAGGCAGGCATTCCATATGAGTGAGTGTTAAAATACAAATATCTTCATATTATGTATGAAGGCAGTCTGAAGTATCTTTTTTCTGTCACTACAACAAAGGAAACATGCATATTTACATGTTTAAAAAACCTTAAAGGAGCCCTATTATCCTCATTGTGGCATCTGTACATGCTTTAATGTACAACAAGGTCTTCATTGTTCTCATACTGCAACACCTCTTTTCAGACTGTTTGAAACCAGAGCCCAGTCTGCTCTGATTTGTCAGATGGCCGGCTCTGTTGTGATTGGTCAACTGCTTAGAGATGTACCGCCTCTAGCCTATTATGTACAATGTGTTGTAGCGCGAGCCTATAGAAGCGGAAGTGTAACATAGTGATGTCACTATGTTACAAGGTAAACAAAGGATAACACACTACAGGAAAGAAGCATACTAGGGCCTCCTTAAGGAATACTTGGCATTACACAGTGCCTCTGCCAAAGAAAGTTCTGGAAGTGATGCATCAGTCATTGATCAGCCAATTTTCTTTCTATGCAGAATAAAAATATTTTGGAGTACACTTGTATTGGATTATTTTGTTGGATGTGTATAACAAGAAGAGCCATATAAAAGCAGACGGTACCTTTTAAGGCAGGCATTTATTTTAAACTGGGTACAACTGCACCACACAAACTGACTAAAATGTATGTAAAATGTCTTCAATCAAAACATGATCAAATGTGAAAAGCTACGGTTTCTACGCCTAAGGTTATCTTGTACTTCCAGTATTAATCCACAGGATATAAAATTCAAGATCATCACCTTACTCCAGACACACAATGGGGGGATGGGGGGGAAATGTAAAAGAAGCAGAGTGGTCTTTTGGCTAACATTGACATCAGTTTCAAAGGGTTTTTCTTTCAGACACAAACCGAGTGGCAGTCCATTGCAGACCAGAGGTGTTAGTCAGCCATCTGCTTTCTTTGAACAAGCACTTTGGTGAGAGTGGTGGCTAAAACATGACTTGGTTAGGCCATAATGAAAACGCAAACTCAATTTCAACATCCCTTCTTTTTGCAGATTCACGTTTGCAGATATTTTCATCATCGTCCCTCCGAAATAAGTAGTTAATATACACCTCAAATCATGACACTGTACATAACATTGGTGCTGGATGAGTCATGGCTGCAGCACATAATTACGCCTGCGTGATTTGTGCTTTGGCTGTTAAGCAACTAACAAAATCTAGTACAATACACAATTAGAAAACAAAAATCAGAACATACAAAAATTATAATAAATAGAAAATAAGTCATTCACATCTTTCTTAAGTAACATTTTGCAGAATATCCTTCGGTTGCTTATTCATTACTCTTTCAAAAAATAAAGCAGAAATCGTAAAGACAGTACTCAACAAGATGACAATATTGCAAGACACATGTCATTAGATCTCATCTGTAGTCATTCTTTCCCTAGTCATTTCACAAACATCAAGTTTAGAGTACAAATAGAAGAGCACATGTCCCGTCTAACATTTACAAGACGTTTGTGATGAGAACAGCTGATTTAAAAAAGAAAAATACAATTTAAATTAGGCCATTAATTACAATTAATGACACAATCAATCTGAATCTGCCTCGATAAACATGTCTTGTACTAATGATCCAGCATGCACTACAAAATGACAACACAGGGTGTGTGGTGGGATGAGGCAAAGGTACCGTTTGAAGTTCCATCAGACAGTGAATCAACAGACATGCCATGTGGGGTTCTGTTACAGCAATATGAGATGCCTTGGCTTTTTAAAGAGACAAAAACAAAAACGCTATTCATCCACAGAGAACAGAAGTCTTATTGCATTATCTAAATGCCGTTATCCTAAATTAAACATATATACACAAATTACAATATGTATCAAATAGTTTGGTAAGTGCAATGCAGAGCTCCGTTACAGTTTCACCTGTGTGCAGACATCAGCGCACACACACAGACTCAAACTACACGTCTTGAACATTAAGTGACTCGACATAACACACACCTCACTTAGCATTTTCTAGCCTAGCGCTCCCTCTATTGCTGTGCATTGCTTGACCTCTCTGTTAGCCTAGCCACCCACTCAAAGGCTGCACAATAGTGACACCCTCAGCCAGTCTGGAAGTCAAACACCCAGGGGAGCACTCCCAACACCCAGGACTGGGGACAG
>CALSBZ010046716.1:2142148-2221465 GCA_943591055.1 Gobionotothen gibberifrons
CACACACACACACACACACACACACACACACACACTAGTGACCCAGTGCAGAAAAACATTTACAGGCAATGCACTAAAGGATATATTCATATCTATATATTTTATTTAGACTATTTACAAGAGAGTAAGGCAGCCCTTTTTGAAAATATAAAGATTCCAACTTTTCTCTTTTTTGTGAAGCACTGATTTTGATGCAGAACTCCTGGGTCGCTGAGCCCGAGCTTCAGCTCTGCACCCGGACACGTAACAAAACAATCCTATCTGACATGCATGTACCCCTCAAGCATACACACAGACACAGACACACAGACACACACACACACACACACACACACACACTACACGGCCAACAACCACATACTCAAATAAATACACCAGCAAACTGCGGTGTTCTACAAAATCTGAACCCGTGCTTCCAGTTGCAGCGGGGAAATTAATAGGAAAACAAATCTAAGTATTAAACACAATTGATGGCATGAAGGAGAACAAATAAATGTCTGCTAACATAACAGAAAACAACTAAAAGTGACAAGTTTTCTCCCACAATCCTCTGGGAAATGGCTCGGAGTCCTCATTGTGGTCCAGCAGCAGTAGAGCGGTCGTCTCCTTGTGCCCGTGACAACAGGCGTCCAATCATCTTCCTCTCTGTTTCCGCAGCTCTTCTCCATCTCTGCAGCCACGTCTGTGGTCTCCATCTAGCCAGCCAGCTAGCCCCGGCACATCCATCCACCCAGCAGGCTCTCGCTCTCTCTCTCTCTCTCTCTCTCTCTCCTCCGGTGTTCTCGGTGGTGTGCAGCGCTCCTCTGCACCTGGAGGATGAATGTGGGGGAGGAGGAGGAGACAACAAAAAAGAAACGTCTTTGTGTCTAAGTTCTCTTATGGGGTCCTAGCTGGCTGGGCCATGGGTCAAAGGGCAGTCAGACCAAAGTTGCAGCGGCAATACATCATGCCGCTCGAGTCCAACCAGCTGTCCGAGATGGGGTCGTAGCGCTGGACAGTATTCAGGTAAGAAGACCCGGAGTGACCGCCCACCACATAGAGGTAGTTGTCCACAATGGCAGAGCCCACACCTGCAAGACAATGTCAGCCATATGAAGTTAATTACAGGAATGTCCCACCATTGTCTGGATGCAATTATCTTGGTTAAAATGATGGTCTGCATGTACTGATGAGATCCAATTTACTATAAATTAAAAAAGTAAGTGTTCATCCAAATATCAGCCATCTCTCCAAAACAATGGAAGTGGATGGACACTCCTGTGGCGCATTAAGAGCCCAAAAATATGATTTGAAAAACTCTACAGCAATGTCTTTTTCCAAAAGTCATCAACTCAATGTTATTTAAGATAATCCACATAACTAGTTGTGAGCATTTTCATGTAGGAACTTGTATTACCAAATAATACGGGAATATCATATCAATGTAAAGACGGAAGCTTGCACGAGTGAATTATCATAAGCGCCAGGTCATGATATCTGCAAAAAGACAACGCTGTTAAGTTATTGTTTTTAAACGCATTTAATAGCAATTTGGGGCTACACCACAGACCGACAATTCTAGTATCTCCAACAGCCGCCAACTCACACCAAAAAAAGTTGCATTAGAGGTTGGAGGAAAAATAAATATTTAAAATGTTAGGGTAAACATTCCCTTTATGTCTTTACATGCAGTCTCTTAAGATAATGCCAATAGGAGTCAACAAAACCAAATTTGCAAAAATCCCACAAACGGGGGGTTCAGTTATACCATTATAATGTAAACTCACCAGTGCGTGGTTCATTCATTGGCCGACAGGCTGTCCACTGGTTCTGATGGGGATCAAACCGCTCAATGCTAGACAGGTGTGACACTCCGTTGTGTCCGCCCACTACAAATATGAAGCCCAGCATGACGCCCACTCCGAAGTTGATCCTCTTGTCTGCCATGGGGGCTACCATTTCCCAGGCATCCTTGCTGGTGTCGTACCGCTCCACGCTGTGTGAACAAGAGGCAGCAGAGTCACTCAATGGTTTGAAAAGTCCAAACTGATGTCATCTTCCATCAATATGCAATCCCCCGACAGAGCCCCAGACATTTTTGACATAATAAAAAAGACACAAGTGGAACAATAGTTAATAAATAAAAGGAGTTATTTGGAAAATTGGCAATACTTAGTTATTGTTAAGTATATGATATTTATAGTATATAGTTCATTTGTCTATCAAATTGTAACATTAATTGGACCAATAGGTAGACATATTTGATTGTTAATTGCACATTTATAAGAGAACAGTATAAGTCTAATATGTGATCCCACACATGATGCAACTATCAAGAGGGCAACTAATGGCAGTGGTAAGTCCACAACTTGGACAAAAACATTCCCTGACAGTACCTGGAACGCTAGCAATCAGGGATTGTTTTGCAGTATGTAAAGACATTAGCCATTGTGGAAAGAAAAAATAATTGTCCCCAAAGATTTTCCATCCAAACACATTCTCCTGAGGGGTTTCAGGAGTCAAGGAAACGAGCAACAGAGGCGCTGCTCTCGAGAGATCCACGGCAACAACAGAGGTCTAACCAGCAGCACACACCATCTCCATGAAACTTCAGCAGCCACTTCTGTTCACTCATTAACAAGATCCTGGACATTTTCTCAGCAACACTTGACATCCTTCACTTGATTACCAGTTCTATGTAATAACTAACAAGACTTTGAGGGAGAGAGCTGGTCGGGAGGTCTGAAAAGGGCAACAAGGTTTTCACTGAGATTAAAGACTATTTTAAAAAGATAGATAGGATGTGGTAGAGCACCACAAATTTAAGATTGCTAATGACAAATGTCATCTGTAGGAGCAAAGCAAGATTAGGTGCATATTTTGACCCTTTGTGGCTTTCTGCAGTGTTTTTAATCATACAGAAGCTTCAATGAAAGAGGTTACATTTGAAAGGGGTGAGAAAGAGATGTGCTAAATATCATATAAATGACTGAGAGATGGCATTAATTAGGCCTTTTTCTACATTAGGTCATCTAAAGATAATTATTCATCTTAATACACATGCCCATTTAACCTGCTGGTGTCCAATTACAGGGATCAAATATTTTGCTTTTCACAATTAACACAGACTAAAATCAGTTCACAGGTCAGCTAGAGTAATTAGGTTACAAACTATTCCTTGTGTTTGACATATCATAACAGAGTACATATCCACAGGTACATAGAGCTCTATCAATTCTCAGTGGCTTTACCTGTTCATATGGGCCGGGCCATAGCCTCCGATAGCGTACACCATGCCATCCAGCACTGCTGTGGCAAAGCAGCTTCGGGACTTGGTCATGGATGCCACAGGCTGCCACTCCTTCAACTTGGGGACGTATTTCTCCACCGACTGGAGGTAGTACTGGCCGTCGTAGCCTCCGAGGGCATACAGCTCGCCCGCCAGCACCACCACCCCCAGTGTGCTGCGGCACTCAGCCATGCGCTCCACCGAGGACCAGGTGTTGCTCTCGGGGTCCCAGCTCTCCACTGTGCTCTCGTGCCTCCGATAGCTAATGCCCTGTCTCATGTGTGTGGCGATTCCTCCGACCACGTACACCTTGTGGTCCAGCACTGCCACTCCAAATTCATATCGGGGTCCACTGAGAGGGGCCAGTCCTATCCAGGAATCTGTCCGAGGGAAATACATTTCTATGCTGCAAGAGATAGATTAATGTCATCTGGTTAGTTTGTTTTGAAATACACAAAACTAAAAAGCAAGAAGTCATTCAGAATTTGGAAAGTTGTCAATAGATCATAAAATGATTATTATTACCTTTCTAATGTTGCAAACAATCCCGCCTTGCCTCCTACTGCAAGCAGAACCTTGGGGGCACACCGGGGCCGCGCCGACAACACAGTCTGATAGGAAAGCCGGTGTTCGGGCATAAAATGATATTTAAGGGCCTCGTTGAGCAGGTGCTTGCATGCGTGGTCATCTCGTATAAGGTGGTTGGCTTCATATAGGCGAGTGAGAAATTTGACGCTGAGGAGTGGAAGGCGAACACAGTGCAGGAGCTGGGATAGATGCTGCTGTCTCTCAGTTACATCATATTTGATCCACGACTCCAGGGCGTAAAACACAGTCTCCTCTGTGACCACCTTAAGGCAGTCATTGGACACGATTTCATCTAACTCGGCCCTCGTCAGTTCGAAAAACTCCTCTGTCAAACAAACTTCCTCAAAGTTCTCACAGATGAACTTAGTTGCAGCCAGGCACAGGTCATGACAGCCATACGTCTCTGCGAAGCGGGAGATGCCTATACAGTTCCCAGCATCCAGCTGGCTCTCTAAGAAGGAGCAGCACTCCTTAAGTACTAGCTTAACCTGGAGTAAGTCGGCAGCCGGTAGCAGAGATTCCACCGTTTCCTGGGAGATAAACACTGTGCCAGTGTAGGCATACTCGACAATGGCCTAGAAAATAAAGAGTAACGGTGTCACATAAAAAATAAAAGCAGTACAGCAGTGAATCAGTGCAGTTGATATGGTGTGTGTGTGTGCTGTGTCCAAGCATACCTGCAAGGCAGTCTCATCGATGCACTGAAAATCCACCTCAGAGGTCTCCTTTTCTGACAGGTTACCTGTGAACATGGCCTTGAAGTAAGGGCTGATGCTGGCCAGCACTACTTTGTGGGCATGGATCTTGGCATCACCCACACGCAGGACAATGTCACATAGTTCGTGATCCTGCCGCAAGAGCTGGAGGCCTTGCAGCAGCTGCTCGGAGTGAGGCCGTTTCAGACTGGCAAACATATAGGACTGGTCCTGCTGGTCCATCTGAGAGCAGGAATCCACATATCAGTGCATTGTTGACATTTTGTGAAGGCTAGTGATGCAGTGGAATATTCTGATTAACTGACATGTGACCACCAGCCAATGGACATTATTAACCATTATCTTGTCCCTGCAACTACAAGCCTGAAAAGTCCTGTTCAACATGACGTAATTACAGAAAGCGTAGAGGAAAAACAGAATGATGCATTAAGATATGTGTTGTACTTGTACAGTATTTATTACAACATGCACGCATAGCAGTGCACTGTGAGGCAAGCTAAAGAAGCATGATCTTCTTAATCCAGTGCTAACGCTACTTAAAGTGAACTAACCGTACTGGTTAATAAGCAATAAGCATACCGTTTGTCGTTAACCTCAAGCCAACCGCATTAATGCTGCTGTGCATTTAAGATGTATGTTGTTCAGACACTGTAACGAACTGTTATATTTTGTTGACTGGGGCCTTGGCTTGATTTCTGAACGGAGGACATGGCCACATCAAAACTCGCTAGCTAACGTTACCTCTTAGTTTAACGGTAGAAGACAGCTAGTGCGCTAGCTTACACTCTGTAAAAAAAGAACCAACAGAAACAGAAATATATTCCCCCGCATATTTTCCATACATTAACATAAACCTCCATGTCACCATCGTATTGTCAACAATGTTCGCCTCCAGCAAATAAACAGAGCCTATATATGTGCCATTGCACTGCAGTCGGCGCAGGTTAGCTGCTAAAAATAAACACGGTTACTGTAGTTAGCTGAATCATTTGATAGATATACAGTAACATGGCTGACAGATACAGAACGTGACGTTATAGCCAGGTAGCTGTCAGATGAAATGTGTATAATGTCAAAGCAAGCAAAACAAACCTGTAACCTATAGTCCGTCTGTGTGCCGCTGTAATGACCGATTTTGCAGTGGCGGAGTTCAGCAGCGACGAGTGGGAAGCCCAGGCGGCTATAAAGAAAACAACCTACTGCCGACCTAGCTACCGAGCTACAGATGAGCTCTTATAATAACGAGCTGTCGGAGCAGCACTCCCACTTCCGGTGTTTTCAAAATAAAACGACACTCACAGTTATTTCTAAGGAAAAGCTACAAGCCAATGTGTTATAACGATAGTAAATTTTACAACTTTTTATAAAGAAATATTAACATTATTCTAGACCGTTATGATAACGAGAAAACACACTTACACACATGAAATGCATGAATGTTCTTATACCACCATACAGTATTGCTAAAGCTCTGTGCAATTGCATAAAACAAACATAACTGCCTGGTTATCCATACACAAATACATATTTGAAACAAACTGCTACATTTCAGTCAGCTCAGACAAAACATAATAATAAAGCATTTTTGCTTTCCTAATATATCATACATGAATAGCAAAAAAAAAAGTATTTTAGTTTGAGTGAGCATACATGGGCACAGTTAAGAACTAAACAGAAGCAGCATTTACATTTACAAATACAACCATATATTACAACAATATTTCATAAAACAGCACACTAACAAGAGGGGCGGGTAATATTAATATAATAGTTCTATAGATATATGTGGAGTTCAAAACGAGTTAAAAGGACATAGTTTGTCCTGTTACATCTGCGTGTTTCCACTCTGTTTGCCTGTGGAGCACCCACGCCGCTGCTCTGTGCCGATGAACCGCCTGGAGGAGCTTGGAACTCGCGTCACCATGGAAGCGCTCAGTTTGCGACATGTATTCGCCATTTTGCCTCCTCGGTGTGTGTGTTGTGTGTGTTGTGTGTGTGTGTGGGCTCCTCTCTGTGTGAATACCTCCGTAGATTTCAAACATTCAACACTCCAGACATACCAGCTGAAACATCCACGGAAAATGTCTGCACTCAGGAGAACCGTAGCCGCCGCAGCCTGACATGGACATTTGGACGACGTAACATTAGATAGACTCGTCGAGCGTCACGGAAGAGGATCAGGAGAAATGCGAGGTCTGTTTTCCTGCTGTTTTCATAACTTTGCTAGCTCAGCCAGCCAGCACTAACCACCCACCACACTAGCGCAGTTAGCTTAGCACCGTTTGAGTGTTGCAGTTATCGTTAGCCAAGGTTCTTGGTAACGTTAGCTAACTCATGTAGGCTGCTTAACGGTAACGGTGTAACTTAGTCAGGGATTGATTATAAGACCATTGGACGCATTAGTATTGTATAACTGGCTAAGACTCCCATTGACACGCATTTTATTAACTCATGTTAGAATAACAGGGAGTAATGTAGCAGTTAATGTTATCAAACCATTCTGCTGATGACTATCGTGCATGAGAGCCACAAGTGGTTGTTGTGTCCATTCTCTCTATTCTAACGTAACGGTAGTCCATGATCATAATGTAGAGGAAACACTATGTCAATTAAAATCTGTACATGTATGTGGTTGTGTAACATGTTCAATAACATTAATAGCCATTTTGTTCCTCATAACACTCTTGAGTAAATGGAAATTGAATCGATCATGCGTTTTTTGTATGTTTTACATTCACAGCTTGATAACCAGGAGGGTGGTTTCCATCACCAACGACACCTCAGGATGAAATCCCGAATTAAAGAGGAGGGATATTATTGTCCTCTCGGGCTTGTGTTTGCTTCTTTGGATTCTCGATTTTGACAGAAACCATAAGACCATCAATAATGATACCTGGATTGATCTCCCAGGAGTTACATGAGCTGCTTCTGGACCTGAAGAATTACCAAAATCGCACAAATGGGGTGGAAGAGCTCAAACAGATCCTGTCCGAAGTGGACATAAAATCAGTCCCATCCGGCAGTATTTTGGAGTTCATTAATTTCCTCCCTCGGCTTCTGGATGACAGTAATTTTAAAGTGTTGTATGGCACATTACAAGTTTTGAACTTACTTATTCAGAAGCTAGATACAGGTGTAGACAGATATTTCAAGCAGATAGTCTTAGTGGCTCTGAACACCCTAGGGGACACTCGCACCATCACAAGAAGTGAATACATGAATGTTTTCCGACAGCTGATTAGAACTGTTGCACCACAACAAGTGTTAGATCTTGTGATTTGCAACTTGAAACAAAAGAATTCAAGGGTACGGGAAGATGTCCTTAACATCATCATGGCAGCTATGCTCACTCATCCTAGAAAAGATTTCAACATCCCCAAGCTTTGTTTTGAGGTTGCACCATACCTGGCAGACAACAAGAGGAAGGTCCGCCACGCCGCCCTTGAGCTTTTTGCCATTTTTGACTATTGCCTTGACACAGGGAAAAAACAGCCTCTAATGAAAGCTGTGGACATGGTGGAACTCAATGAGGATGCAGAGGGTCTTATGGCAGCTGTACAGGCAAGACGAGCAAGGCACGTCCTTCCTAAACTCTCCTCAGAGGGGATAGTGGAATATGGCTTGGTGGTCCCCAAACCAGGACACCGGTGCACCCTGCAGCATGGTTCTGGGGCCGATCTGGACTGGGTGATGAACGGAGGGCGGATAAGCAGTGCCAGGAGCCACAGAACTGAACCAGACTGTGAGCGATTGTATGGCTATGGTAGCTTAGGATCCCTTACCGATGACCTTCCTCTTCAAAGAAGGATTGTCAGCGCGGGAAAAGGGAAGAACAAACTACCCTGGGAGATGTCAGGCTTCTCATCGAGTCAGACGGGCCAGCATTTAAATGGAAAGTGCTCTGAAAAGGTGGGTTCCATCGTTACTGTGTAGACAATATTCTCACTTATTATCTCTTGTGATAATCAAACTACCTGGAAACAGTACCAGATTTAGCATATGATTGCACTGACTCTGATTTCTGTTAAATGAAAACAGTTTTAATTGATATTCTGGTATATTGAGGGTTAATTTACCCAGAAAACCGATCGACATGGTGTTCTTTTGGTTACCATTGATTGACATTAATGAAGCACCTATTGACTTGACAAGCTGAGTTCAGCCTCTCATTCCACTCTTTGAAATCCAAAGCAAGTAGGGCTTAATCAGTCATTTGGTAACTGCCAAAGCACCAAAGTGCTTTTCACATTAACTTTGAAAATACAGAGAATTTCAGCGACCAGGCAGTTATGTTTGTTTTATCCCAATCAGTCAACAAGTACAGCCATCACAAAGAGCATGGGAGGAGTGGATATTTTGTGTGAATGCTTTTTCTTTTTTGCTCAGTTTACAGAGGAACGATGAAGCTAATCCACGGTAAAAAGGAATCTCCAGAAGACGGGGCTTTTGAGCGATTGTTTACTGTCAGAATTGCACACTTGTTTTTTGAACAAGCTGCGTCACATCCATAAACCGCAATCCAAAAATAAACCTTAGAGGTGCCAATCTTCTCACAGAGAGTTTGGGGAGAAAAACCTGAATTTAGTTAATCCCCTCATGATGCAGTATGGATTGGGTGCAGCAGAAATATAGTTATATATTCCTGCAATGAGCTCTGCAGCTTTCACTTCAATCAACCTCTGCTTGTTTCCATGATTGCATATTCTCTAGACGGCTTATTATTCTCGATCAGAGGTTTTTCGGTTTTAAATGATTATGAATACGTCTGTATCTGTTGGCAGTGTAACAATAGGTTATATGGTATTTTTTAATATATGGCTCTCAAATCATTATGAACCGAGGGAGGTACAATCTCACTGAGACTATTCTTGGAAGTGATACAATGGGTGACTCATTTTCCTGCAATGTGACACTGCTGCTGCCAAGAGGATGATCGAACATCTTGAGAAGAAATCGAGGTTATTCTACCACTTTAATGTTAAATATTTATTATTTGTATTAGCTACCAAACTAGAATCATTTGTGAAACACACTCCATTATTCTAATACCGTCTATTGGTTTAGTTGAGTGGCTTTGTTGCATTAATTGACCATATTTTTTTCTGGAACCCATTATCCAGCTCAGAGCCTCTATCTAAAAAACCTTATGTTTACAGGAGTGTCCGTTTCCCAGCAACCCCATTACCACACAACACACTTACTGAAGGGGGCGTGAAACATAATCGGTAATATCACAGGGTTATGCTTGTAGAACATGGCTTGTTTGCTGCTCTAGTGTTGATTGCAATCACACTAAGTGCTGCACAATGCTGATCAGGTTTTAGGCAGTGGGAATAACCACACTGTGTCTGAGGCTGATGTAAAATCTGTCATCCTTCTGTCTCTACTTGATTTGTTCATCTTTGACTATGATTTCAAGGGTCGGCAGATAGAGTTTCACGAGAGGCTTCATGTATATTTAGTTAAGTCTGTTTACAGTAGCCTGGGCTCCAACTGAATGTCAGTGTCTCTTGTCTGAGCTGGACAGTATATGTTGCATCCCTTTGTTCAGGCAAATGGATGGAAATACACTCCTGTTTGTTTAAGAATAGCTTTCCTTTAGTTATTTGAACTTCATCCTCTATTGTTGGATAATGCTGTTCTGTCTACTGATAGGTGGCCAGTGAGGATTTCCTTCCCCTGTCTAGAAAGCTGAGTCCAGAGACCTACGTTCCCAGTTTCAGTAAGTACAAACACACCTACCATTACTCGCATGCATTCCTCATGAGTTGACAAGTCATGGTCAACTGCAGCTGAACTTTAAATCGGTCTTTAAATTGGATTAGAGTGCTGAGTCAGGGAGTCACTGGGCCACTTGTTACCACATGCCTTGAGATGAGCATGGTTGCTAGGCCAGAAAAGTCCAATATATTCACTGAGTGTAGTCTTTTTAGCCTGCTGGACACAAGGTATCCTAACTGGAAAAAAACTGATCATTTTCCTGTAAAATGTTCATGGTCAGATGCACTGAATGCTCTCAATGTAATAACAGTTTTAGACCGTGTTGCAGTATTGCTTAAGTAAGAATCACCCACTAAATATCACTCACGTTGTAAAAGTAGGCCTACTCTGTGGGATTTATACTCTGGGTGAATTTCAGAGCCAAGAAGCTTTTGCAATTAGCCGATTGCAATAGAAAGTCCAGCCTAGAAAATCTGTGGAGTTACAGCTGCGCTCACTATAGTTGATATTTATAGTATATATTTACTAATATCTGCACTTGAGAACTTTTCAAAGAGACATCTCTGCCAAAAGTTCTGGAACATATTTTTTACTTATTCGATTTAAAAATGTGTTCAGCTATAGTCACGCAGGGCCATTAAATCATTACATTGTGTCTCAAATAAATGTCGGAAATGTGAAATTCTTCCCCATGGTACCACCAGAATATGAATTCCTCTACTCATTGCAAAGTAAATTACTGAGGCAAAGATTTGCAATGAAACTATTGGAGTATAATAACACATTGCCTTATAGTATAACCTTATGTAGTAAAGTGATTTCCCAAAACATATATCATTTACTTTAATGTGTCATACAACTTAGAAGCAGACTATACATGAGCAGTGTAACCTTTAGAAGTGAAGTTAGTGTTGTAAACATTATTTGCGTATGGTGCAACCCTGTCAGGTTTGTAGCATGAAAGACAAAATCTACTTTCCATTTAGGTCCTGCACAGCCTCCAAAGCCGCAATCCCCCAGGAGGAGAGAGTCCCCTGCACGCCTCAGAAGAAGTGGAAGCCTCAACTTGGATACTGACATCTATAAAAACAGCAACTTCTCTGACCAGGATGTTGGTAAGGACTCGTTACCTCAGACTGATCTGCTTGGGTTAAAAGATGTCCAACCCTTTTAAAATTCCCTTAAAATGTGTCGTGTTAAACATCCCACCAGTATTGAATCCTTTTGTACCTTGTATCTGTTCCTGATGTGTGAATCCTCCTCTGTCTCACAGTGGCACCAAAGGGGCGCATACTCTCGAGGAACCCCAGTGTTGAGCGCACGTTCTCCCTCCCCGCGAACCCCACCACATCCGGATCCTTTCTCCTGCCCTCCTACCCGCTGGCGACACTCCCCGGAGGCATGCTTACTCCGTCACTATCCCGCCGCCACGCAGACTCCTCCCTCTCTATGTCCAACACATGGCCCAATAAGAGGGAGAACACCCCTCAGCAGCGAGACGGCAGCCCCTGGAGAGACACAGCCAGCACAGCGAAGGGTAATTCATCCTTATTTTTTTTTAACTAAGTTGACATGAGATGTGTCAGCTGAATGTTAAAATGTTGTTGCCTCTTTGTATCATCTGTTTTCTCCTCCCTGCCCCTCTAGGAGAACCTCTCTCTAGCAGATGCTCTCCCCGGCCTCTGCGTGCCTCCCTCATGAGTTCTTCTTCCACTTCGTCGTTTCGCCGGGCTCTAAGCAGCACCAGGGCAACCCTTTCTATCTCTCCTGTTGTACCAACAGCAGAGCAGGTACACTCTAATAATGGCCAGAGGCACAATGCTCCTCCAGGAAGCCCTCAGAATCAGCAGCTAGAAAAGGACCTTCATGTTGACCCTGATGCTCAAGAGGATGACCCTCTGGACATGCAGGAGGTCAGTGAACACACAATACACACACTTAAAGAGACACACAGTGTGCTAGTGCAGGAGTTAATGAAATTCCTCAGTGCTCATATCTGCCAATTTGTGTGTTTTGATCACAGATGCTGAACTCCCTGCGCTCTTTGCGCAACAGCGCAGCAAAGAAGAGGGCCAAAGTGAGCCTTAGCAGTTCAGATCCAGACAGCCCTGACTCCGCTGTGAGGCTGGACCTGGGCCTGGACTCGCCATCACACACATCTCCAATGCTAACCAGCTCAACCAGTGAGAGTGGACTTTCCAGTCTGAGCTCAGTCGCCAACTCTAGCTTCAATGGCAGCAAAGCCAGGTAAAGAAATAGCGCAGAAATATTAGCAGGCATTTCTCAGAAACAGTTACAAGTTATACTGTAGCAGTGATAACCTGATACCCATTTGGGGTTGTTTAAATGTATTTCACATTGCTAAGGAGCTTTCGAGCACAATTTCTCCCTTGTCATATCTGTCAACAGTTCAGGAAACTCTGCCTCTTCAGGAATGAAGCCTCGCATTGCAAGAGTGCCTTCTGGGAAACTGAGGTCTTCTGTTTCCATGGACTTCAGCAGCCTTCAAGGTATACATGGAAAAACATGGCTTTGCTCAATACATTTTTTTGTTTCGTTAACCTTTTTTAAGTCTCTGTATCTTTTTGTTTTGTTCTTATTAAGGATTATCTCAGAGAAACGAACTGTCCTCCGAGGTGGGTGTTGTTGGGCAGAGAGTCACTTACTCCAACGGATCAATCAAAACTGAGGAAGACTCAACAGGACCCGCCCCTCCTTTGGTCAAACAGGACTTCCAGCAATCAGTCAGAGCTCTGAAGCCTGCCAAAGGTCAGACAGCTGTGATATCAAACAGAACAGAGGGTTGTTTCGCAAGATTCACCTGGTGAAAATGTTTTATGTGCCTTATAATAAAAACATCAATGAGTATTCCTCTACTTTGAATCTTAGGATCTCAGAGCAACATCAGCAGGAACTCACTAGCTACGGATCTGCCTGAAGGAGTCATTGGAAGAGGTCAGTCTGTGCAGATCCTGATTTGTGCCCATATGTCATCAATCAGTTGTCCAATATTATGTTGCTGAAAGGTTTCTAGCTGAGTTTTAACATATTGAGATTGAAGTGATTTGTTCCCCAAAGCCACGCCTCAGTTATGTAGGAGCATAAACAACGTATGTTAAGTGGGCATTGGGCTTCATTCATTGGCAGTACAATAACCTGTAGATAGGACTCAACAGGCACACGCTTTCAATTTACGAGGAGAATTAGATTTCTCATTATTAAGTATTACATGGATCCGACTTTTCTTCGGGCCTTTCTCAAAACCAATTTAAGAAAAAACATTATTTCCCATAATCAGACCACTTTTGCAAAATTCTGATTACATCTTATTACGGGTTCTTTAAGCAGTTGAGAAGGTCTCAATAACACATTTAAGTTCCCTGCAAACATCTACATCATTCTTTGTCTCAGGCGTGTTCGGCACTGCAGTGTCCCCGGGCCGTCCAGGAGTCCCCTCGTCACTGGAGCAGGGTGATTTTGTAGCAAACCCCCCCCCTGACCTCTCAGATGGCCTCTACAGCCATGCTCTGCCTGGCAGCCGCCTGGACTGTGTTGACAGCCCCCGTCCAGATGAGGCTAAGGTTAGTCACACCTTTTTCCAGTGCTGAAATAGTAGTACATCCTACCAAGCTTCCAGTTACCACCTGCTTTGCTTTGTTTCCAAGCAGAGGGTGAAGAACGCAAGGTTCCACCGGGATAAGATGTGGCGGCAGGGTCTGGATCAGCAGGAGGGGCAGTGCAGTCAAGCGGACGTCTCTCGAGACACCATCCGCCACCGAGTCAGGCAGATGCTGTCTGACTCGCCCACAGAGGAGAACAGAGAGTTAATCATCAAAGGCAAGAGAAGAAAGATTTGGAAACCTTAACCAAGTGCTTTTATTTTTGCTTTAATTTATCCTCTTTATAATTCGAATTTTAGTCAGAATTTAGAATCTTACTTAGAGCAATTATAAATGTATAACACAGCCCATTATAAGGTATACTTTTTTTGTTGCATAAGGTTTACGCAGGTGCTGAAAACCTTGCTTGTATTATAATGTAGGGATTTAAAGGTTTTAGAGAAAGTGCTTAAACATTTTAATTGTATATTGAGAGGGTCAGTACAACACCACAACTAAATATAACCTCAATGGTAGACATATAATTGAATTAGCACTTATATTATAGTGTCAAAACATAGGTGTCATTATTATAAAAGCTAACTTTGTGTAAAAACATTGTATTGGAATTGATATAGAAAAAAATGCTCTAAATGCTTCTTTAAAATACTGGAGAAGTGAGTGAATCTTTGGAAAGGAGATCTTGCTTTAATGTATTTATTTTTGTATCCTCATGTACTTAAAGGAGGGGTAGGTAAGTTTGAGAAACCGGCTCGAGATACACTTTTTGTTATATTCCATGGAATGCTCTTAATATCTTGATAGCAATGAAAATAAAGTGCTTTTAAAAAAAATCCATAAAAAAAATTCATCTGTGGAAGCCGTAATGTAAAAACTACGACCAATTATTTTAGCCGGGCCGGCTTCACTGTGGTTGGCCGACCTGTCTGTCAGCCTTCAATCTCGTGCACACACGCACACTCGTGCAGTCATTGCACGTGCCGTCATTGGGCGTGTTTCCCGTCAGCTCCCGTGAGCTGTTGCTCAGTCGGCAGCAGCAGCCGCTGCAGGACATTTTCACCATGGCAGAGTTTGCTTCAACATCGTCTACCAGTCGCAAAAGAAAAACTGTAATGGAGCAAATTATGAAGAAAAAGAAAGTGGAAACTAGGAGAAGTCAAACCAGAGTCAATATCGGAGTTGCTTTTCAACGATGGCGACTATTTACGTAGCACACCGAGCTGATATGTAACGTTACCGCAGCCTGCGCTCGTCAGCTAGACGTAACATTTGTAATACATTTTCACAAAACAAACATGCTAGCTTCAAAAATATAAGCACTGACAATAACTGTGTTATACATTTGTTTTACATTCATTATCATGATCTTGTGCGCGTTCATGTGTGTTGGAGGAGGTGCTCTGTAGGAAGTCTGAAGGAAGGGGCGGATTCTTTTCGGTTGTGTACTTTGGAATTTTTGTGCACTCGAGGCGGTTTCTCAAACTTACCTACTGCTCCTTTAAGATAAATCATCCACATATGAAGCTCATCATCATTTTTTGTTTTTGTTGCAGATCTGCATCTGAACGGCAGCACACTGGCATCCACCAAAGCAGAGCGTCTCTCCGATGAGTCCCCGATCAGCCCCACCAGCCCACTGGGACCCCAAAGCCCCAGCAAGTGCTTGACTCCTCCGCACCAGCCAAGCCCCCCCACAGTGCCCCCCAACTCCAAAAATCAGTCCCGTCTAAGGAGGGCCCCTAGCCTCAGCAGAACCCGACCATCACTTTCCCACAGCTCGGGTAAGTGCTTCTCTGTTTTTTTAAATAACAAAAAATGTCACTGTACCTTTTCATCATGTTGCGATCCCTCAGTCGGTCTGACACTGGCCTGCTTTCAGCATTATTCCACCCCATTATAAATAGATGAACCAGTGCTTCAACAGGCCTTTTGTTTATGGAAATGATATGCTGGCACATTAATTAGACTGTCAGAGCGCGGGTGAATAAGATGTTTGCTTTGGGTAATGTTCCACAATGCTCTGTTTTGACAACCTACTGTTAATGCACCGCCACCCACACGCGCGCTGCTTGTTTTCACACTGATAGAGATGTAACATGAGACTAAATCTATGTGTTGTGTGCTGCCTGACGGTTCATTTAGACGAGCTCTCCCCTGGTACTCCGGGACACAAGAAAACCCTCTCTGAGCTTCCTGAGCTGTGTCCTTTCTCCAAGCCTGACCTGGCACTGACGCAGAGCTTTAACCTGCTGAGCTCCGAGGACTGGTGAGAAACACTCGCATGCTACAGAGCCTCAGCTGCTCTGGGAATAGAAGTTACAATCCTTTATGCTGATAAGTCAAATCCAGGATAAAGGTTTATAAAATATAGAATAGCATGAACCTTTGATTTTGCATGCATTGATTAGATAAATAATTGAATTATTAGAAAAATATTAAATGTCATGTCAGTACCAATACCTTTTTAATCAAAGAGACACCGCTAGTCAACATATATTATACGGGAACGACATTTAGAAACTTTGTCAACAAAATGTCTCCCAAAAAAATGGTCTATTAAATTATTATTTTTCTTCAGGGAGAAGAAGATCGAGGGTCTGACGTTCCTGCGCAGTCTGGCTCACTACCACTCAGACACACTCCAGGGCAGGCTTCATGACGTCTGCCTGGTTCTCATTCAAGAGGTGGATTAACTTGTTGCATAACGCTCCCACATCAATTTTTCATTTTGCCTTCTGATCTTGAAATGCCTCACCCCTGATTCATATCGATATCCGATTTTGATATCTGTGTCTTAGTAGTGTCTTGATATCCTGGCTGACTGCCTGGAATGACTCAGTTTCCTGTTAGGTATTTATAATGACAATCTCATTTAGGTAAAGAACCTGCGGTCAAGCGTCTCCAAGGTCGCAGTGTGCACGCTGTGCGACATGTACAGCCACCTGCAGAAGGCCATGGACCAGGAGCTGGACGGCACAGTGAAGGCTTTGCTGCTGAAGGCCGGGGAGAGTAACGCCTTCATCAGGCAGGATGTGGATGCAGCACTGGACTGCATGGTTCAGCACTGCACACCAACTCGAGGAATTAATGCTTTGCTCTCTGGGGGTCTCAGGTCAGTAGTTATCTCTACATAAATGGAGTAAAGTGCTATTTCACACGCTTACGGTTGAGACATTCCGTGGTACCGTTGCACTATTTTTTTTTTTTTTTTTTCTCTGTATGGAGAAAAGACTCATTCACTTTATTGAACAACAATTGAACTGTTGCACTATTTTTAACACCCGATAAAACTTTTCTATCTTTGATTGCTGAATGGTTTTCTCCTCTTCTGACAGTAATCTGAACCCAGTGGTGAGAAAATGCACGGCCCAGCACCTGGCTAATCTGATGGAGAAGGTCGGTGCCGCCCGCCTCCTGTCCGGAGGTAAAGATCTCACTGATAGAATCTTACCTGCCGTCACCAAACTCGCACAAGACTCCTCACAGGAACCCAGGTACGCCAATTTGTTGCTTTTTAGAGTTAGGTTTTTTGCAAATGGGACTACTGGGCCTCATTCATGTGCACACATACTTGCTTTTTTTGGGAACTAACATGTACATATGACGGAGACTTTTGATATTCAATTATTGTGAGTTTTCACTATCATATTGGTTTAACAAACAGGTTTTTTGGGCGTCGAATGCTGCTGTCACTGTCCTCCCACCCTGACTTTGACAAGATCCTGGAGAAATATATCCCCACCAAAGACCTGCCGGCAGTCCGAGAGACCGTCTTGACTCTCAAGACAAAGGTACGACTTTTTGTAGTGTTTTTATTAACCTTTATTGCTTAAAGGTAGGGTAGGTAATTTACTTCAGAAATACTTTTTGTTATATTCCATGGAATGCTCTTAACATCCCGATAGCAATGAACACATTAAATGCTTTGACAATAAATACATAAAAAAATGTCATCTGTGGAAGCCGTGGCGCTGTAAAAAGCACGACCAATCATCAACTTATCTCGTGCCCTCATTGGTCGTGTGTGTTGGAGGAGGGGCTCTGTAAGGAAGTCTGAAGGAAGGGGCAGATTTTTTTCGGCTGCATACTTTCAAATTCTAGCGCACTCGAGCTGGTTTCTCCATTCTTACCTACCCTACCTTTTTAAGGTTACACCGCAACCTTACCTGGAGATTGTTTTTTTTTTTTTTAGGGTCTTGGTGAGACTCCTCAAGACTCCCAGTCAGCAAGGGGTAGACGCTCCCTCCCAGGCAGCGGGACAGTCAGGGCCTCGTCTCTCACCAGAGAGCCGCTCCAGCAGACCAACAGGTGGGTGGAAAATCAACCAGGACAGCAGCATTGTACAGCCCAAATTCAGCAGAAGTTTAGACTATACAACGCATATAGGAAGTACGTTGTTCAAGCTTAACTCGTAGGTTTATACAAGTGATCCATTTGATGTATTTTGAATTATCCACAGGGAGGCGAACAGCCATAACAGCTGCAGATCTCAGACTCAGAGTATTGCAGACAAGACAGAATACATCAAGCAGATCTCAGGTCTGCTCGGTTCAAAGGACTTCAGAGAGAGGATCAAGGGAATCGACCAGTTAGCGGCTGACTGCCAGCACAACCCCAACATGGTCATCAAAAGTATATACCCGGTCAGTGCTTTTCCAAATCCTATACATATTTCCTCATCATGGTTCTCAGTTACCATCAGACTGTGTTTATATTGAAAAATCTAAAAAAATGTCTCTTCTTAACTTCTTCTTTCAGTTGTTTGATGCTTTCAAGGCCCGACTGCAGGAGTCCAACAGCAAGGTCAACCTGCACGCCCTGGAGTCCCTACAGAAAATCTCCCACTTGATGAAGGACAACCTGTCCCAAGTGGTCAACATCCTGGTCCCAGCAATCGTGGACAATCACCTCAACTCCAAGAACAACGCCATTTACTCTGCTGCTATTGGAGCTATTAATGCACTTATCCTAAATCTCGGTACTCCCTTTTGAGCATTCAAATATTTCTGGTAGAAGTCAAATCAGAGGCTCAGTCTTTTTGGAGAACATGTCTTTATTTGACTTCCTTTTGTTTCCATGACAGATAAAAGTCTTCTTCTTCAGCCCTTTTGCACAAAATCCCAGTTTCAAAACGGCAAAGCGAAGGTGGATATGATTGAAAAAGTTGCAGGTAGGTTTGATGGGAAAAGTCTGAACACTGTTATTAGTTTCACCTTTGGCTTCTAAATCTGTTTGTTTTTCTCACCACCTATTGTTCCTTCTCACATTTATTTCCAGAACTTGTGACGGAGCTCTATCCTCGCAAGCCCCAGATGGTGGAGCAGAAGGTGCTCCCGCTGCTGTGGCACCTCCTGGGCACCTCCACCCACAGTGGCACCATTCATGGCCGGAGCGGCAGCGTGAGGGGTGCGACCGCAAACCTGTGCCAAGCCCTTCACGCCCAGATGGGGTCCAGCCTGACGGAGTGTGCTGCCTCCCAGCCTGCCAATGTCCATAAAGGTTTGAACGAGATCCTGAGGAACGTATCCTAAAGGTAAAACAGAACCCAAGCACGCCCTAATGTTGGAAGAGAAGAACATTAACACTGACCTTACTTGAAGACAGAGATGTTCTACATTTCTTATAGTGCCTGCACTTTTATATCAATAAAGAGAAAGTCCTTTTAAAAGAAGGAGCTCTTAATGTTGTCTCAGTGAGATTTCCTCTAGTACGGAAGCATGGTAACATACAGACTTCAGGTCTTACACATACTCAACCTGCTCTCTTTGCACTTTGAAAAGGTAGCTCATTATCATGATGGACTTCATGAGTTTTACATTTAAATTATATGATTGTCATTGCTTTTTTCTTTTCATAATCTAAACATGTACTGTAGACAAATCAGAGACACTATTACAGAATTTAAGATTGAAATGCACAAAGACAGGGACCTGAAAGATGTATATATTTTGCTGTTTCCTCAAATGTCATATTTTGAAAATGTCTTATGTAGTGGTTGTATTTTTTGTGAATTGAGATTAACAAGAATAGTACAAAATACTTTTGTACAGTTCAAATGTGTATTTGCACAGTATTAGCTTAATCTGTAATCGTATGCTGTTTTAATGGTACAGTTTATAATTGATCTATAGTGTAATGGTTTCAAAAGTCTTGTTAATGATGCTCTGAGTTGGTACCGTCTGTCCTTTTTTTGCATGACCAAAATGTACTGGCAAGATCAAAATGTTTTATTTTTGTTAAGGAAATATACATATATCATGTATGTATGTATATATGAACACTGATGCCTAGATCGAAATGGAACCAATTCTCCTGGACGGGGTGAGAGGAAGAGGAGCTGAGAAACAGTGAAGGCTCAGATCTGATTCTGTCTCAGTATAGTGCCAGTCTTCAAGTAGCCTTTTAACTCATCAAATTGTTAAATTATATTGAACTTGTTTGTGAACAAGAGCAAAGACAGATTGATATATAAATAAAGTGTTTTATTTCTGTAAAACCAACTTCCAGGTGTCTCATTCATGTCTTTAATGTGATCGGGAAATGGCTTCTTTGACCACATCTGTAAAGGGCTCATTTAAAGCGATAACATTTTGCATTACATTTCATCCAAGAAACCAGAGTGTTGTGCCTTTTTAAGTTAAATGCCTTTTATTAATGGGAAGTTACTGAATACAAAGGAGATTCTTCAGAAGTCTTATGTAGAGCTAATAGTGATGCGTCCCTCTTGATGTAAAGAAATGTATAGTCTGTAGAGGTTATCCAGGCATAGGCATTAGAAAACACGAGGGCCTAGAAAGCAGTATAGGCACATTTTCTATAACCAAATCACCACTGCTTTGAGATGCTCTGTGGTTTAAGATTGATCACTTTAATTAGCTTGTCAGGGTTTAAATATTATGGACCAAGTACATTGCTGCCAAATGTTTGAATTAAATAAGCTGCAAATCTAAACCTTGAACTATAAAAGTAGCTGCCATTTTAAATTGGACTGTACAGAGATGTATGCCCTTCAGTAGCAGTCGACGAGCTCATTCAGAAAAACAAAGCCAGAAGGCAACCCTGATAAATCCTCCAGCTCACGTCTTCTTACCAATCAGTGTCAACATTTACAGTAGCTAGTCATTATGCAAAACATATCAACCATTTCACATGAAAGTTTATCAAACATACATTTTGTATCCTCTCACAAAGTCCCTTTTTTTAAATATGATGTATCAAAGTCACACCTCCAGTTGGTCCAGTATTAAAAGCAAAGCCCTACAAATGAGAGTATATTCAGAATAACAGCAAACTCCCTTTTAAAGTTCTAAGCTAACCACAGTGGTGTTGTCGACATGTGACTAAATATGTTTGCTACTCAAGTATGGCTTCGCTAACAGAGATGCATACTTATACAATTATGCGAAAAACAAGGCATACGATGACATCAGCACAACTTCCTAAACTATCATGAAGTGTGCTTTTTATTAACTTTTCTTTGATTTGTTCCCAAATGATGTACCTGGAGCCAAGTTAGTTGATGCCAAGCACACGCTGAAAACATTTGTTATCTAACACAACTGTTCAGTAAAAACATCCGGCCATTTATTGTGCCATGAATGAGGGTTTATGGTTTTGGTTGAGTGTTTGAATAATGCTCTGCTGCTTTGAGTCCTTATATCGTTCCCTCTGCTTCACCGACCAAATAAAAAAGAATATCGCCTCCTCCTCTTGTCGATCTTTCCGTTCCGTTACTAAGGCAGCTGGATCGATGCCATGGCAACATGGGCTAGCTAGATGTTGGGAGAAGATGAGTGTGTGGTCGCCATCCTCCGCACCTCACTTTGTCAGGGACCAGATGTCTTGGGCAGATCCTGGTTCTCAGCCAGGTGGAGCTTTTGTCTGAACGCGGGTCACATTAAGGATTCACACATTTGATTTACAAACACATTTAAATCTAGTGTCTGGAGCCATGGGTAATTCCTTAAAATAATATCAGATTATGAAAGGATACATTGAGGTGCTGAGCTCCTCCAGCTGCAGGAACAGATAAACAAATGGGTAGAAAAAAGTAGATGTTATACACTAATCAATAACTGTGTGTGAGTCAGGTCAATATTTGATTCAAGCTCCCAGCATCCGACTACAATGTTTACAAAAGCAACTAGTCAACATCCCTTGGTGTCCACACAAATGGAAAGCTACTTCACAGCCCATCTGCTCTGAGACACAATCATCCCCCTGGCAGCAGTGTCTGTAATGAGCTGAAGGCTCTCTCTCACCTCCCTCACACATATCACTGCAGCTTCCCCTCAGAGAGCCCCAGGCGCCTGTAACTAGGAGCCACACAACAAGCTAACAATAGAAAGTATTCCTGGGCTACACATCCCTGTTTGTGCTGGGTAATATTCAACATTTAAAACGTGCTAGAAACTCAGCGGAGCGAACAACAATCCTAACACTGCTGTATGACTCGTCTCAGACAGCACATCTGTTTTATTGGAAGGTTCACAGCTAAAAGGAAAATAGGTTATGCGCATACACTATACGCTTATCTCACATGCTTGACATATTAACACTGCAGATGTAAATGCTGTACTATTCTGACCCGTGGGGCTTTTAAAGGGGCCTTTTATGCTCATGTTCAGGTTCATATTTGTATTGTGTGCCTCTACTGTGACATTCACATGGTTCAAAAAGGTCTTTATATATCTCATTCACCCTCTGTCTGAAACCAGAGCCCAGTCTGCTCTGATTGGTTAGCTGGCCTGCCCTGTTGTGATTGGTCAACCTCTTACAGAAGTCCCGCCCCTTAGCCTATTATATACAATGCGTTGGAGCTTTAGCCAATAGAAGCGCGACCACCATGTGTTACTCAGTGATGTCACTATATCAAACTTTGGGATTTTAGCCCTTGCTGACCATTTACATGCACTAAAACCTATAAAACACACTACAGGACAGGGAACACACCACAAAGCATAATAGGGCCCCTTAGAAATAGAAATAAGACCTTTGGTAAAACTATAACAGAGGTTTAGGGAATAGCATAGTTACTAAATCAACCTAATGGAGGGTTTTATTCTCATTATAAGTGTCTCACAGGTGAAATAATTGTTGTTGCGTTATGTGAAGGTATTTACCTCCAGAGCCTCAGGCTTAAAACAAAGAGTGAAACCAACTAAACTAGACTTTCAGTGGAGAGGTAAAGAGCCATGTGACTGTTTCATCGGCTGACCACAATAGCAGAAACTAATACAATGAAAAGGTATTTCTTGCAATTTAATGGGCAGTTTTTGCACATAAGAGCAATTTTAAGAGAAAAAATACTCAAAAATTCATATAGGGTTTATGACCAGGTGAAAGTGAGATTATGGGTCTCCTTATCATGACCTTTGTGCTGCTGTGGGTTGTGCTTACGTTACAGAGCAGGTGCTCCAGGTTGTGGTCGGAGGCACACTTCCTCTGGTCCTCTGAAAGCTCCTCCACGTGGCTGTCCAGGCTGAAGTGAAGGCGGGCCAGCTTCTCCTGCATCTCACGCACATGCTCCAGCTGCTCAAAAGAGCACACCTTGCCTAGAAAACCAAACAAGTACAACTTGTAAAACAAAGCCACTTTTCAACTGGTTTTATCTCAGCCTGTAACAGGATATTCCCATGGTGGCCTCTACTATCGAGGTTATCTTACCGAAAGCCTGTAGTTTGCCTGAGTGGAAGTCATTGAGGAGATTGAGGAGGCCTCCCTCCATCTCTCTCACATCTGAGACATCTGTGAGAAAGGAGTGCTGGAGGGGGGAGGACTGGACTACTTTACTGGGCCCTGCAGGCTGGGGGGGCCCTTGGCTTCTCCTTGTGGGGCCTGAAGAAAACAAATGTGTTGTTACAAAACAAAACAGTATTCAAAATACAATCCAGCCTTCAATCGTCTAATCATGCACATACAGTACGAAGTATAAGTACTCATGTTTCCTTTTTATATACACTTTTATTATTATGCTCAGATGTAGCTGTGGTGAAAATCGTGCACATTGTATGTGATCTGACATTATCTAACTAACCAGTTATCTGTTTTAAAATTAAAGAGTTGGTCGGACATAAAAGTAAAGGAACATTAACAGCAATTGTTTATAAATCATAGTGTTTTCTGTAGAATTGTTCTGATACGCTAAGAGACAAACCTGGTGATCTTTGGTGGGGCTACGACGACTGTGAACACCTCCTTGGGCTGTCCTGGCGCTCCTATGGATCTCTTGTACTTGCCTCTGTTCTTGGGGGAGGGGGGCTGCGGCAGGCCGAGGGAGAAGGTGGCACTTTTGCTTGCAGGCAGGACGGGGAGTTTGCGAGGGTTGATGGGGGGAGGAGGGGGCTGGGGAAGAGACACCTTTGGGCTCCGCTTCTTGCGCTTGTCTTCCATTATTGTTTATCTTTTACGTTTCCTGCAGTATGAGGAGGGGGGTGCACTGCCTGGCTGCTGTGCAGGACGTGCTGAAGCAACAAAGGTAGGAAGTTCAAAACCCAGCAGCCTTCCCTCCCTGCCTCTGGAAGATTCTGCCTGTGCCAAAATGTGTGCTGCAGTTCAGGATTCTCCACTCTGCAAAGAAAAGGCGTTTAGTGATGTTTTAACAGCGCAGCATCCCTAGTTTATCACAACTATATATCTGTCAGAAACACATTAAATCCTCAGAGAGAAACAGTATTAATCCTCCTCCCTTAATTAATGGGATTACTTTTATATGAAAGTTTTAAAGGAAAGCATTTTTCTTACTCTCTATAATGTTTCCCTGGAGTAAAAGGGAGAGAAACGGTAACCTAATAAGATTTGTTTAGAGCACCCTCAAAGTGAAAAGACATTAGGGAATGTGTGAACTCAAGGACACACTCTGCGTTGCTGTTTTGAGGACATTTCCGAACCAAATGAACCAATTATGTGACAACCAAAATGATCACAAATCCAAACACTGCAGAAGCCTTCTTCCTCACTATAGAGAGAATAAAGCACTGACAGGTAACATGATTCCTGAGAGGAGTGTACTATACAAATGGAAATAATGCCTCGGCTTTTAGACAAATGGCTGAAGGAGAAAATCAATATACTGGGTTGTTATTGAGATCCCATTTACACGCAAACGATTACGAAACGCAAACGAACCGAATACGATATCAAAAAAGTATTCCGTTCACACGAGAACGCTCGGGAGCGCTGGAGATGCTGTAGTACATATGCCGGGCCTGTAAGTGGCGCTGTACTTTCGCCACAAAATACACCAAAAGCAGCGAAGAAGACCCCCGAGCATGGTTGCCCTTCTGTTTATGCCCCGCGGTGGATTTAGCAACATGTCGTTCATGTAATTCTCCATGTCCACTTGTTGCTGATGGTTGTGGTAGAGGAGCTGTAGATGTTGCACTAACATCTGTAGAATGGTCAGTAGCTACTGACCATGCTACAGCAGTGAGCAGCAGAGGTGGGGAGAGGTGGGGCTATGGCTTCATCGTTATCAGGAAATGATCGTATAGGGCGTACACACGGAGCCGTTTGGCCCCCCAGAGCGTTCCGTTTGCAGATCTATCCACCTTGTGACTCGTTATCGTTTGCGGGGTCCGTTTCCGCGTTTCCGTTATGGCCTTGTGTGAACGAACGGGCAATACGAAAAAGAAAAGTAGCGGATACAACCGTTTGCGTTCTTGTGTAAACAGCACCTCAGGTGAGACTTTCCTATGGAAGGATAGTGGAGTTTAAAAAGTATGACTCATATCCATTTCCACTTACTGAATGACCATTACAAAAACACATTGCAATGCAATACAGTAATATTACAGTAATAGAGATATGTTAATATAACAAAGAAAATGCCATGAGCACACTTACTCCTGTCTCATTCCTACACACAATCACTCACACACATACAAGGTATAAGGAGGTTTAATATGTACGAGTGTGTATGAGTTTGGGAATGACGGAGTGAGAGAAACAGAGAGAGAAAGAAAGAGATGAGGCGAAAACTGCGACTTGCTGTAAACCGAATCTACTGTATATTGTTGTCTCTGTACACACACACTGTATACAGGCAAACACACACACATTTATCAGCGGATACCACTCTTCCACATCCATACCAACACACCTACATCATATGAGTTGCATACATGTATTCCAATGGCTGGCAGGGCCCCATTATACAACAGGCCCAGAAACCAAGAAATGACAAGCATGTAATTCAATGGTAAAATGTCACATTTGGTGATATACAGTAAAAAGGACAAATTGAACTATTTTCCTCCCAAATAAAACCCTGACATTACAAAATGCATGATTATATACCGGTATGGCGGAGAGATCAAAAGATGTGGTTATAATGAGAGTGAATGGGACATTTTTGTCCGCGAGTGGCTAATATGAGTTTTTTTGTTTAATCTGATTCTGTGTAAAAACTAATAATCCACCAAAAATAAATGTTGTTGCTAATCTTTGACATATCCAAGACTGTGATAAAAAAAGCCGACCCCCCCCCAACATTTATTATATGTAAAATAACTGCCCTTTTGTGCATGTTTTTCATAGAAAACGCGAATTCATGTTTTCAAACTGGCAGTTAAAGGGTCAAAATCCTGAAAGTAATTTGATATTTTTGATTAAGGACTGAAATTGATTGAAAGATTTATCCCCAAAAAGTTTTTAAAAATATTAATCCGTTATCATTTTATAGCAGTTTTTGGAAGTGGACATTTTTGTTGCTAATCTTTGACATATCCAAGACTGTTATAAAAAAAAGAGACAGTCCCCAGATATGTATTATATGGGAAATAATTTTCTCCGTTTTTATCATGAAAAACAACAGCGATTTCATGTATTCAAAATGGCATTTAAAGTGTTAAAATCCTGAAAATGATTAAATATTTGGTATTTTTGATTAGGGCAGAAGTTGCTTTAAAGATTGAACCCCAAAAAGTTGTGAAAAAAACCTTTTAATATAATGTTTTTATCAAAGTATTTTGCAGTGGACATTTTTGTCCCGTTTGACTAATTTGCGTAGTCCAATCTAATGATACCGGAGGGTTAAATAACATTTCCTGCCTTTACATTTGCATTGATTCCTTATTAATAGCTTTTATCTCCTAACACTACGTCAGCCTCCGTTCAAAGTAGAATCCAAAGATGGCCACTACAGTAATACACAAAGGCAACTTTATACGATGAAATAATTCGTTACTTGGGTTGTGTCAACCCCGAGGAAAAGCTGCTTGAATAAAAACATGAAAACAGCAGATTTTTGTACCATATGGTTGAATTCAGAGTGAGGGAAGACGGGTAAACAGATGTATCGTCTACGAAAATGACACAAATACGACTTACCGAATCAATTACGCACCAGAGAGCAGACCTACCGAGCACGGAGTCACAGTTCTCCTCCCGCCATTTAAAGCTGTTTAAATGTATTACATATGAATTAACATTTATCAAGCACAGTGGTGTTGAGCTGTTCAAAGCAGGCAGCTCCGGTGTGTGTCAGGCTAGATGTGAACGCGGCATCGATGCTGTCGTCTCGTGCAGGGCTGTTGTCTCTTTATCCGTCTTAAAGGGCCAGTGCCCCGCAGCCTGCAGCTTAGTGTGTTTACTACACAGGTGCAGTGAACAGCATGATGGGTACTGCTCCTCAGCTGATGATGAAAACATGCTTATATTATATCCTGGGTGGTTTGCCATTGCATTTGAATTGCAGGCACCTGAGAACACTACAAACAGGCCACATGGTGACGCAATTGTTCCACTACATATATATATATATACAAATGTATACAGTATATATTTTTTCTACTTTACTACTTCTTGTTATGGATATATTTTTTACTACATTCTCGTTTACATTCAGTTGATCAATTTGCAAGACTGTCTTCTACACATGTATAATATTGTTATAAGTGTATATTTTAGCCCTTTATCTTTAACTTATATATTTAAATGTTATGTCTTAGATTTAAATTGCTGGGTGGAGCTAAAAACTATTTCATACATTGCTTGGTAGATGAATTCATAATAATATGTATCCTTTGGTTGAGATCAATGTAGCTTAGTGAGACTGTATATTGTATTGAGTACTCAATTTATTAATTATATTGTGTATTATTTAGATACTCTAGGGATATGTATTTTTTATTTGGGAGGGATGAAACCCTCTTTAATGGTCACACATGCAGAGCACACAGCACACACAGTGAAATGTGTTCTCTGCTTTTAACCCATCCTAGTACCAGGAGTCTAGTAGTCTGCTAATGTTATAGTATTTGTATCTTATTATATCTTTTGAAATTGTTTAACTTGTGTAATGCTTGACACTGCTGCTGGATCAAAGTAATTTACCAATTATGGGATAAATAAAGTATATATCTATCTATCTTAAGTTGGTGTATATGTTTGAATTAATGATGTGATCATCTGAGTCTGCAATGTAGCTTCAAACACATGTCAATAATTGCACAGAAGAAGTATGTAAAATGGAAATTCTCCATGTTCTAGTACCTCAAAGGGATACTAATACAGTACTGGAGTAAATGTACCAAGTCATTTCCCACCAATTACCCTACATAAAGAATTCACCTCAAAGAGTGTTGCAATCTGAACAGTATAGCCTCTATCCATACAGTCTTTACTCAGATAAGGGTAATACAAGTGAGATCCCTACTGAATACTCAAGGCATTTAAAACGTCTCACTGTATTCATATTGTGAAGAAAAAGCTATTTGAACATTTCAGAGGGTGATTTACATTTTTGCACTTTCAAAGACTCATTTTGTCCTTTTATTTACATGAAGTATCAGTGGTGACTAATTTGGATTGAGTGATAATATTTTCTTCCATATTATACATTATTGTCAAAATGACCAGGTTCTCAGCAATGAATAGTCAATAAGTGCACATTAACTGAAATGCACACTTGTTCTTTGAGGAATTGTTCAAATTGTGTGTTTCATTCTTGAATCCGAGAGGCCTGTGGTCAGAGAGGACATTTTAGAACCAAATACATACCAAAGCAAACCTTTTAAGTAATACAAAAATATTTCTTTTTATTATGGCAGATCAGAACAAAAAAGTGACACAAAATGCAGTTTGTAGAAAAAATACAGAGCTCTTAGGCATGTTTGTGTTGTTCCAAAGTGAATGTGGTGACTAATAACTCAGAGCCTAACTGACTTTCTGGTCTGACGGGCTGTTTGAGAACGAGTACGCCTTTCCTAGGACTATTCTGTCTCTGAGAAGCTTAAAGAAGGCGTAATAGTTGCTGAAGAGAATCAGAGCCAGTGATATCGTCTGATGCCACTTTTCTGAACATATCAGCGAGTAGAGCTGGTAGAATATCATGGCACCTTCCAAGATGATGAGTATGTTCAATATTCGTAAAGGCTTGTTGAAGAAGAACTATGGGAGGGAAAGGGAGATGCAGTCAGTCATCAGATTAGAAAATAATCATTAGACATGTTCATTTTAGGAATACTCACATAAAAGCGATAATGAGACACGTCTGATGGAACTGCAACATTGTAGTGACCCATGGCCTTATAGACATTCTTATTATGTTTAACCAGGACTCCCTGTGGCCACATGTACTCTTCTGTCCATCTGTGCGAAAAGAGACAACAAAATGACAATTAGAGTTTTCAATCAAATGAGTCCAAAGCCCAGTAATAAACCACGAGCGGTACATACATGTGCTGAAGGACATTGGAGCAGAGCGAGGGGTCTACTTTCTGCCAGCAGCCCAGGTGCGCTGCAGCTTTGTGAAGCAGGTCACAGTATCGAGGTGGCAACAAGTGCCTCATGAGGATTACTGACGTGCTGACTGACACCAGGATGAACAGTTCGCAGGACCAGCGCTTATCCACATACTGTGTACTCTGAGGGGAAATACACAGGCGTTATTAAAGCGGATTGAATTATGACATTAACGCTTAAAATCAAATGTACCTAACCTAGCTTTAAAAGGTATACTTCACCAACAAAATGATCATTTCTATATTAATTAATGAACCAGTTCTCTTACATTTGTGAAGAAAATTGAAAATGCCTTTAAACATGGAGCCCATTTATTTCTAACTTTATCTATATTTTCTTCTGTTTTTGGATTCTTTGTTCACTCTGGCAACATGCGAGAATAATTTTGTTCATGAATACAAGGAAAGAAGTGAATTATTGATACAGAAATGATCGTTTGGATGGTATTCCTTTAAGACAGTTTCTTACCTTGACAAACCAGACAGGTACAAAGGCCACGTAGTAGGCACTGAGCATCGAGCTGACCAGCACCTCCTTCATCCTCCAGTTGAAGTCCATCTTCAGGTACTCCACCTCCTTGCGGATGAGATCCGGGGAGAGGCAGCAGGCGTGAGTGGGCATAGCCTGGACGCCGTACAGCTGGCTGGTGTGCTGCTTCCACGTCTCCTTCAGCACGGTCAAATAGTCCCTGCCCCGGCCCACGCTGCCCACCTCCTTGGAGCCGATGCTGGCGATGGGGGAGAGCGGACCCGGGCGTCGGAAGTCACAGCTCAGCCGGAAGAAGGGAATATACATCCCAAATCTGCAGGAAACAACAGCTATTGTTTACTTTTTACAATACTTAAAGCGCTGGGTGAACACTGCGAATATTCTCACATGGAAGGGCTCTGATATTAAAAACCATAGTTAATATGGTTCCAAGTATGTTTGTTCCATCAGTTCAAAAAAGTCTATAATTGAATAAGGGGCCGCTCATGCTAGTTTTTTTTGCAAAAACAGACACTATGGATATCAGGATCCAACCATTGGG
Organism: Gobionotothen gibberifrons; assembly: GCA_943591055.1. Lineage (NCBI taxonomy): Eukaryota > Metazoa > Chordata > Actinopteri > Perciformes > Nototheniidae > Gobionotothen > Gobionotothen gibberifrons. Next base: position 2,172,836 of record CALSBZ010046716.1, read on the forward strand.
TAATTAACAGTCAATGAACCAAATAACCTCCACTAAGCAGTGAAAGCTTTTGAAGAATTGCTCAAGACACAACAATACCAGATCACGTTCATCATTCATATCTCCGATCAGACTACTTTAAGGTTGTAGCGGCCCAAATCATAGAGAAGTAAAACAGAAAATGAACTCAAAAGTAAAACTGCCGCTGAGGCACCAAATAGCGAATCGTACGCAGGGAATGATCCAAGTTCAGGCAAGATCGTCGCTCCTGTGCATTTATTCCATGATCCAATATCACCAGAATACATTTAACCATCTTTCTATATCTTGCTCTTTGCCTTTCCTTGGCCTCCTGGTAAAAAACAAAACAAATGCCATCCTGGTGCGCTAATCCAACCACCACCTGTCTCCCATTATATATAATAATTATACCAGGTGCCCAAATCACCCAGTGCCCAAAGATGCCTTCGAAATAAAAGCATCAAAATTACTTCAACTTACTTGAATAATAATAATTTACTATAAACAAAAAACAGCAACAAAATACAAGTTTAAATATTAAATAATATAAAAGCAATATATACCTCCAACAAAGGTAAAACATATGTTGTAGCTAACTATGTATAAAGCTTGTCAAACACATTTGATATTAATCTGTATTAAATCTAACTTGTGTTAGATGGAGAACACAAACAATGAAATAAAAGCATTGGAAATGTAATTACCTGGCATTATGTATTATTAGTGGATTCTCACTTGACTGAGTCTACTGAATTCAAGCTATTACATTCTCCCTGTAGATACTCACGGGTAGCAGAGGAAGAGCAGGCTGAGCACAGAGTAGCTTCTGAAGAGATAAATGAGCGAGCGACACAAGCTCCAGCCGGTCAGCGTGAGCACAGCAAACCGAGCCATCACCAGAAAAATTGAATGAGGGAAGGATAGTTTCCCACTCTGTGAGGCCGGGGGGGGGGGGGGGGGGGGGGGGGACAGAATGGTCAAATGCTTTCATACAACAACAGCAGTAGAGTAGCTTGTACACACTGTGCAGGAAGCAATGTCTGAAGTCCAGCATCTGAAGTAGAATACATTCTTTATGTCTGGTTTTTCAACAGCTTATTGCCACACTAAGTGAAATGTAAGACCAAGTTTACAAGAACTAAAGAAATATGGATATGAATTATTCAGGATTAGGGAGACATTTTCCCAAATGCTCATTTTAATTTAAAACAATATCAATGTTTTCACAATCTAGCAGATAGCCTCTGTATACAAAATATGAGTGTTGTCGGTTGCACTAGCCTAAACTGTGAGACATTCCTGTGAGAGGCATCCGTGACATTTATAAAAAGAAAGAGATATTCCAATTATCTTGAAATTAAATTGTCAGTTAAGAAACACTATTACATTTATACTTTAAGACTTGAAAGATGTTAAAGACAAAGGGATAAAGACAAATTCTGAAAAGGAAGAAGCCAAAATAAAATGCTTACCTCCTTAACAATTGCTGCTATTAACCTCCGTGCCAGTATGATGATTGTGAACACCAGCATGTTATAATCAATAAGGTGAAAGTTCTGTAAACAATAACATTGATTCAGGATTAATGCTCACACTTGCAGTATCATCAACATATATAAGTACAATACCATGTGAGGGGTATGCACATTTCAAAACAATAGGGATACAGAGAAGGTTGACAGACGAAACACCTACGGACGATAATACCTGATAATAAACATGATCATAAGTCAGAGGTTGACTCACCAGTGATGTGTGTGAGGGAGGGTGAGAGGGGGGGTACCACCACACCGTCTTGTAGATGTTGACGTAATGGACAAAGAGAGCGATGAGGTGGCAGAAGAAAAGGTGGAGCTCGAACAGCACATTGCGGTCCACAGATAACTCGGGGATTTTACAGTGCTTCAGAGGGACCACCGTCTGCGCAGCCAGCGGGGGGCTCGACATGCACGTCCCCGAACCATTCCTGCAGACAAAACAAAGCCTTTCTTATTACGATGTATATTGTTCTGTTATAATGGGGGTGTAACAGATGAGATGAGACCAAATCCTGCCAATGTTAACTTTCTCAGCTGTGGCTGAGGAGGTAGAGTCGCCGTCCACCAACTGGAAGCTCTGTGGTTCGATTGGCAGGAAACCAAACCCTAAATAGCTCTTGATGGCATGGCCAACAGCGTGTGATTGTGTGTGAATGTCAGGCTCCCTTGAGCAGGTGGCCCCCAGTGTGAATGAATGTACAAATGTGTGTGAATGCTGATTTGTATATTTAAAAGCACTTTGAGGGGTAGACTGGAAAAGCCAATATAAATGCAGTCAATTTACTGCTCTTAACTCTCAAACATCTGCAGTATATCAGAGCATACCTTGTACGGGATCGCACCCCTGTGACCGGGGAGCTGGTCGAGTGGTTGCCATTGCTGAGCGAGCCTGGTTCGTTGCTGAGCGGAGGTCTGCAGTACGTGGAACGGTTCGCCCCTCTCCTTCCACCAGCCATCGCCGACACACCCACGACTTCTCCCAGCTATGCGCCTGGTGTTATGGTTTCTCTGCTTGTTCCCGTGCCTGTATAGGGAGCAGAACACTGTCAATAAGAAGGCTGATCCAGAACACATGTTATAACAGTTATTGACTAATTGGTGTAATATGATTTGGATCAAGCCTGTGATATGCATCACATAGGATATAATTCACTTGCAGGGCATCAATCAGTTACATAAGTTTTATTTTGGTCAATGATTGGCTTAGTCACAGCACTTAAAATGAAAGCAGTGGTGCAGTCATAACAAACAACAAGAACTTGCAAGATTAAGATTTCATGGCCAATCCCAAATTGTGCAAAGCAAAATAGATCTGCTTCAAATAATCCATCATAAACATGCACCACCAAGCGCTAGCGTTACATTTGCACTAGCTGCATAGCATCTTTAATATAGTGCAAGTTTTTGCGGAAGCTGACATTACAAGCTAGCCAAGTAGCACCACAATTTGTTCTCTTCCTGGGTCACATTTGTCACGGGAGCCGTTAGAATGGGAGACACGAGGCGGGCAGCGGACACAACGTGGACCTGTACAATGAGCCACGGACTCGGATGTGTCCGCCAACTCCATGCTTGATTAAATACAAAGATCGAGGCCTAGGCTAACAGTATCTCTGACTAGCTAGCTAGCTATCAAACCAAGCCACCAAACAGGATAGACCAGAAGAGCTTACCAGTGCAGTCCGCTGTGTGTTAGCCGCTGCTCTGTTGCATTGATAACAAGCTACACGCTGTACATTTTCACAGTGTTTATTGGAGAAGTGGTGTATATTCCAATGGAATCAGCGGAGACAGTCATTGTTGATGTGAAACTGGCCGCTGATAGATGGGGGGGGCGGATATGTGAGCGACCTGTGGGAGGAGAGACATTTAAAGGGACATTCCGCCAAAAATCAGACGAACCAAGGGAAGGAGAGCAATGTGTTTTGGATAGGTCAGATGTTATGTTAGACATGAAGGCAGAACATCGGGATTTCATTTAGCAAATTTTCTGGAATAAATAGGGTATTTTGCTAATAAAACAATAGGCTCATAACATTGAATTACATTCAACAGTTGCTATTTTTTCTTTAAAAAAAGAATGTAATCTTTAACTATAGTTACTTAATCTTTACTAACCTTATTTTATAATCCTCATTCAATGCATCAGCAACGACCCAACTGCATGTCATTTAGGTCTGTAAATTATGTTTGTAATAATCTTATTATCTTTTGCATTTTTAAGGAAATATTTATTTTACCTATAGATGTATAAAGTGAGCAGAGGCTTGTAAAATGGAAGATTTCAATGTACGTGTAACTTCCTGACAAGGGACAGTGGTCAATCAGCATGGTGTTTGTGTTCAATACATCTCACTTATAGTATGTGAGAAAAGACACAAATCCAAACAAACAGTGAAATAGGATCTATGCAAAGAAGATCCATAATTCGAGATTAGATTAAACAAATCGCATTACATTAACGTGTTAGTGCAGCTTTAAATATAGACATCCCGGCATCAAATGCAAGTTTAACTCTTTTGGTTATACGATCACATAAAGACAGAACAATACAAGTCAGATACAAAAAAAAACTTTATTTTTTTAAAAAGCTCTTAAAATGTCAGGGGTACAAAATATTATAAAACTGTACAGTCAATAAAACAATCCATATGGCCGCAGCACATGGAGAACGCTCCCTCCACTTTTTTTAAAAACCATACAAAGAAGCATTCGGTCTCAGAGACACTGCAAGGCCTCTGCTCTTTCCAGGGACTTTAATGGACCTGTTAGAGAAAGAAGTTTTTTTTTTTAATCAACAGCAAAATTCAATGCTTAAAGAAATATCTGAAGATGCGTTTCAACTGACCATAAAGCCTGGTAAACTGGAGTTGAATGTGTAAAATGAACAAACACAGTTTTCTGACAACCTAAGAAGAGAAACAGAAAATGAGAACATGGACACATCCGTGCCTACACGCACAGTGGATAATAACAGACATGCAAAACTAACAGTATGCTATAAAAGATCCATGCAACTCAAGCTGAAGGTTTTTGTCCAACAATGGGATATTTGTAACGTTTTGAGTGCAACTACTAATTTTCATTAATCTACATTCTAGAGACATTTACAAGATGGAAATGGCTAAGTATTGAGTGAAATGAGTGGACCATTATGGGTTTATTTGAGCAAGAGTTGCATCACAACCATTTCTGGTTGTTTTCTACGGCTAATTTTGCTCGGAAATAACTACAGATAGCATAATTTTGTACGTCAATGTTTTTGATGACTTGCATTACTTGATGTTTTGCACAGAAAAAACAAAAATCTAAAAAATGAGTGTTGGGGTTAGTTTTACCTTCTTGTGGCGATCTTTAGGCTTTTAGAATCCTCTCCTCTGCGATTTTTTTCTTTTATTATAACCAGCCAGCGTGACTTTGCATCAAAGTCAAGTAAGATCCCTGCAAGCTTGATTTGAAATACTGTTGAAATTCAGTTATTTCAAGCGGGCTGAATATACATTGCTCTTGAGAGCTTGAGTAGATTGACTAACTAAAGGCTAATGACAATACATGTTCAAGCACTATATCATTCTCAATAAAACATGTATTTGGCAGCACATTATCTCAAGATATGAGCTTTATTTGTATTTTTTTGAAGGTGACATTACAAGTGTCATTTAGATAATTTTTGAAAACAGACGAAGAGGATAAAGGTCAAAACACTGCTTTTGTTTTTTGTCAGGCTGACGTGTATACATACAGCTTTTTCTGCGTTGTTGAGAAACCACTGAGGACCACTTTCACAAACTGAAGGCATTCCTTTGGTACAACAAAGGCAAAATACCATGTTTAGATTGATTAAGAAGAAACTAGAAACTTTATTGAAACACGCACTGCAGAAAAACATTTTGGGATATATTTAGTATCCTATTTAGCCAAAGGTACACAAGCATTATGCATTTTGGAGACGGCACGGCTTAAAGCATACACATTTGTCCTAAAGTTATGTACAAAATATTGAGTTGGCAGCAGCCTTCCTCTCACAGCAAGGATTGTTAACCCTACAAGCTTAACAAGAATTAGACGATCAGCATTGATTTTGCAAGTAATATTTCAAACAACAATTGTAAATGGTGGCAAAAATAGAAACATTTTTCAATAGTATTTTAGGAGCAATTAACTTCACACAAGACTAGATTTGTATTATAGTATAAACAAATATATGACTTCTGTTTATTATCACAACGGCTCGGTTTTTGAGTTTGTAACGAAATATAGTTATAGTAAAGTCACATTGAGGCATTAAAAAGCATTATGATCATTTTTGTCCAGTCCTTAAGGACTTTTTAAAGGCAGCCTAATTGTAAATAATTTATCGCCACAATCATATTTTGTTCAGGAACAATTAACTGAAAGGATAACCATCAAATATCACTAAAATGTTACTCTTTTTGCTTTGTTAGGGTTATGTCACTAAGACCTGCCAACTACGCAACTGAAAACATTAATGGAAACAGATAAACAATGAAAAAGTTTGTCTCCATGTTTCTCCTCTGGCACGCTATCATACATCCAACAAAACGTCTATCGAGTTAAAAAATAAAAAAATAAAATAAACAATATTAAAAAAAAAAGGGAACAAACGAGAGGGAAATTACTTTAGAAAAGTTCAGGGAGTTACAATCGGAGACAGTTGCCATAACAACTCTCTACCAGTTCAGTATCTGCCATAGGGGTGCTCTCTGAAGGATCCCTTCGTCTGCCGGGCCGCGGTGGATTTGCCTCCAGCCCCGGAGTTGTTCCATGAGTTTTCCCACCCTTCATCTTGAGCTGCAAAGACAGAAATAAGAAACAAAACCAAACATCAGTGAGGCACACAGAAGGTCCGATCAGTGCTCCACACGTATCCTTAGTGAGTGTGTGCTACAAGGACAGACAAAATGGAAGCCAATTTTATAATCTTACCATATGGCTCATATGGGGTATCCTGTGCCTCTCCGTGTCCGTAATCATAATATTCAGTATCCCTATAGGCAGTAAAGAAGTGTCAATACAGTAATCCTATAAATGACATAATTTTAATGTGCAGATAAAGTCAACTAACTTAAGGACTTACGCAGGTGCAGACTGCTGATTATAATAATTATCATATCCCTCGTAGGCAGCTTCTGCAAAGGTCTCATCATATGAAGGCTAAAAAGAAAAAAACATTGACAAGTGAGTCACAACAGTATAGACAAAAACCACACTGAAACCAGGGAGATCTGTACCAGCTATTAAAAGGCACGCCATGTGAAAAGGACTCAAACTACTTACATAGTCCTCATAGCCTTCAGCTTTGGGCTGTGATGAAGCAGGGCCCTGCTGGTGAGACATGGCCGAAGAGGGGAGCATCCTTTGAGCGCCTCCTGTTGGGGGCCTAGAGCGGGGCGCTGAGCCTCCTCTGTTTGGCACAGCAGGAGGGCCACCCCTGCCAGACGGTGCACCTCGATGACCGTTGCCCCTTCCCATTCCTCCTCCCCGTGGTCCGCCACCACGCATTGCTCCTCGAGGTCCCCCACGTGGCATTCCTCGCCCCCTGTGGAAAGCCATGTTTTTAAAAAATGAGATCAACCATAGAAAACCAAAAGTAACTAGCGAAACAGAGAAATAGCAGAATAGTCTCGCCCGTCAGCTAAAATGTCCCATAGGTATTATGATTAAGGCCTCTACCTTGGTCCTCCAGCACCAGGTGGTCCGCCTCTGCCTCTTCCTAGGTGACCACCACGCCCCCTGCCGCCATCCTGGGATCCGTTCAGGAAGTGAGGATCCATGAAGGGGTCATGCTCACCGGGTTCCTAAAGGCAAGACAAAAACAATGAGCTATCTATGTCATTCCTCTAGGGGAGCATCACAAAGAATTGCTTGGACATCTACAATGGAAAAGTTTAGGAAGAAATATGATATCCGAATTGAGATGATCACATACCGGAATAAGGAATTTCTTGACCTCCTCCATGGCATGAGCCATGCGCATGTAGGCCTCTGGGATGGGGGCCATCACCTCTATGAACACATGCAGCTCCATGGACAGGTGAGCATACTTGGCCTCGCCGCCCTTCCTCAGCTCTTCCTCCTTATTCTTGTCCCTCATGGAACCTTTACCCAGAACTGAAATCTTTGCTCCAGTCTCTTCCTGCAGTCTCTTGATTGTGCTGCCCTGTGGTCCCAAGAGCTTACCAACAAAGTTGACCTGCAAGGAATATAAAAAAGGAACATTTAGCACTGCACTTTGGTTAGTTAACATTTCCAGAGAAATGCAGAATACCGTTTAATATGGTAGGTAGTAGAATCTATTGTGATTGATGAGGGTTTAGCCGTTAAAGTCAGCATTATAAAAGACAACCCCCTCTTCAAAAGTCTATACCAATGCAAAATTAATCATGCAGAAAAAAGTAGGGCACTGGCCGCATGACTTGACTAATTCTAGGTTAGGAAAGCCAGAGGGAGACAGGGTTCTACAATCGGATACTGAAGTCAGACATACACCACAGGTTTGTGCAATGATGTATATATTTAAGGCCCATCGCCTTGCAATAAATGCATGCCTCTATTTTACCTATTAGACAACAGATGAATAAAAACTAAATATGTTGCTTCCATTTTTTTAGTCCCACCCTTCCCCACTCAATAAAAACAGTCAGTTAATAAACAAGTCAGAAATAAGAAACACATCGGACACTTACCCTAGGGTACTGCTTGGTAGGAATGAGTACCCGCTCTTTCAGTTTGAGATTCTTGTTGGCAAACAGATCCTGGTAGATTTCCTTCTCCGACTCTTTCTTGGTTTCTCCTTTATTAATCCTATCAATCTCTGCAGGAGAGAACAAATATGTTAATCGTGGGGGTTTCACAGATGCAATGGCCGACTAGTGATACGAGAAATCTATTGTTCAAAAATCATCTCCGTTGATTTCAAACCGCAAAACCGTTCAAATCTTTGCTCATTTATGTACGAATAGTTTAACCGAAATAGAGGAGGTGAGCAATCGGCCACCATCATTTATTTGCAATGTAACAACCACAACTTGCAGCGGTTTAATATATATTAATATTTGAGACGTTTACAATGTTAGTGCCTTGCATGTGTATACAATGGGCCGATGAGGCGAGTTGAAGCTTAATATGGTGTTAACGTGATCAACGCGGACGAGCCCGCTACTTTCAACCTAAAACCTATATTTATCATTTGTATTATGTAAAAGTCACATGAATTAATTACAAATCTGATACATATCCAATCAAATTGTGTTGACCCACATCCCTTACAACCACGTGTGTATTACACCATTGTTCAGGCCTGTGTCGTCTGTTCAGGAGAAAGAAGGCTAGGCCTCAAGCCATGCTACCGTTAGCCGGTCTGGGTTTGTTTCGGTAAATAGAAAATACCTTACCTGCAGAAATAAGTTTCATGGCGTGCGTGAAAGAGGAATCCAGGCTGTCTTTTTCGGCCAGGAGCTCCGGCAGGTATTTACTGTCTTCCATTTTGATTTTCTTCTGAGGGCTCGACTCTATGGCGGGCTCAGAACTGCTCATAATAGACTAGGACCGCCAAATATAAACGAGCAAAGCCTGGCTATGTTCGTTAGCTTCACTTGCAACGAAACTGCAGGTAAATAGATAACGCTGTTTTCGAGTGCAACAAAATAAATGGTCAAGTTGTTGCAGAGCCGCCGGTATCTTTCCGTGGCAAGTAGCTTCTCTTCAATGGACAAAGGAGAAATGGCGCAGCTGCATTTAAGTGAAGCGGAGGAAGAAACCGGGAGGAGACAGTGACGTCAGCACCATATCGCAACGGGGAGGGCGGAGACTAAATCCGGGGGAGCATTTTGACCCTCAGCGTTTTTTCACCCTCTTTTTGTTGAGGTTTACAGCAATTGTAGAAGCTACAATCGACAGTCCAATCCTATTAAATCAATTCAACTGAAGCAAATGTATGTTTGCCCAATATAACACCGGTAGGCTATCCTATTGGAATATATACAGCTGAGCTCTGGGGGAAAAAAGAGATCACTCCAAATGTTTCTCAATCTCTACATGTATGGCAGCCATTACATTCCAGTGTCTTTGAATTCCAACGCAGAGAAATGTTGTCAGTAGTATACAATAAAATAAATAATGGAAATGTTGCTCAAACACATACCTATGGTAACACCAGAGAAACTGATACTTGGTCAGTGGTCTCGTAATTTGTTAAGACCCACTCTCTTTCTTAAACATGTGCAGCCTACTGTATGTGCTTCATGCATCAGCCATACATGCCCAGCTAGGGTGAATGATCCTTGATTGGTTTCAATGGCTGGTCTTTGTGATAATGTCTTTAGGCCCCCGATACCTTTCCCTGTAAATGCTTGGCCCCACACAAATGGCCTTAACAGTTTTAATATCAGCTTTATTATTAGCTTGTTTTTTTTCTCCACAACAATCTGATATTGATTATAGTCACAACAAGCCAGGACATGAAACTCCTTTATAATCTAGTGCACAAAAGTGTTATGTTTGACTTATAACTGCACATAATTTACTGTGATGATCACGATTATCAGATGTATTGTTCTCTTCCGACTGCCTTTGAGCTAAAAAAGAATACGTCCAACTGTCCAGCTGAGATGCAAGAGTAGTATAGATAAAGTATGCTATAATTCATGAATTTCCAAAAAGAAATTAGTTGGTTGCACTTTGGTCTTAAGTCAATACACAACTAAAGGAAATCCCTTATGCATCCATGTTGACTTATTGAAGGCATCCCCTTGTCCTTTAGAATAATGAGTACACCCACAAAAACACCAGTTACCATTTAATCAATCCCACAGCAGAAAAATATAAAAAAATCTGTTGATTTATTTACAATGCATAATAAGGCATCAACACAGTTAATTTAAATGGTATGACAGGATTTGCACAATCATTTTAAGCAAAAATTGGTTTACAAATGTCTTTAAAAATGAATAAACCTTTCTTAATCAAGTTCACTTTTCAGTTTTGACTAAGTGTAAAGCGTTCTATTATTTTCATGTTTTTTGTGGTTTGTTGAATAATGTAAATTATAAAATGATTAGTGTCATATCACTAATCTTAAATCTAGAGAGCGGTATGCATTGAACCTGTATCAAAATAAATGTTGAAATGCTTCTCTTAGTAAATATTTCCTTTCAAGTAGAAACCAAGTCAACAATCAGTGCATCAACAAAAAGGCCGCTTAAATTGGCCAAGTAGATATTTCAGTTATTTAATCCCAGGAGTGGGGTCTGCATTTGGAGATATCGTCAGATATCAATGATGGCAAATATATCTGCTTTTTCCTTATCGTGGATCTGCATTGCGGAGTATGTGATTGCTTTCACCTCTGTTCCCTGGATTAAAAAAACAGACATCACACTTAGAATACTGGAAATGCACTGCAATTTTGGCTTTTATTATTTAAGTTTCATAAATATTGTATTGATGTCGTTAATATTAATAAGAATGAAAATATAAGGTAAAGCCTTTGTCCTTTTAATATATACGTTTAATGTTCAGATTTTTAAATCTTTCCATTCTTACCTGTGGATGTTTTTCCAGAGAAAATTCTTCACCCCATCTTTAATAAACAAAAGAAAAAATATCATATTAGAAAGAGCATCTGAATAGAAGATATCAAAGATTAGATAGTGAAAAATATTACGAATAAGCTAAGGGGGTGGGAGGGGTCTTGTGAAGTCTTGTGAACTAATACTGAAAACTGAGAGATTTCTGGTTCATAGCATTATACATATTCTTGTTAGGCTGTAACCCTTCATGTAAATGTGAAGAGGTAAACTAACTTACCCAATGGATCGGATCTTGAAGTTTATTCTGTCTATGTGCAGAACTTTGACCTCCTAGATGTAACACATAATCAAGACAAAAGGGGAACACAGGAAAAAACGAAATGAATGAACAAGATATGGTCTGTCAATCAAAATACATGTTAGTAATAGCATTTATTGCAAAAAATGTCCATCACCCAATAATAACATACTCACCCTGGGAACGAAGAAGAGATCTGCACAAAACTTATATAACCAGTCATCTAGGAAGTGGAAAAGAAGGGACTCGATGTCGTGACCTTTTGAGAAGGGATTAAAGTATGGAAAGAGTTTAGTTTTGGTGATCTGGAATCTGACTGATCAGTGAACAGTAAGGCCGATTGTCCGTCTGTGTGCCCTCACCCTCTGATTCCACATCAACAGTATCCAGCGGTTCCACTGTCTCTGTGTCCGTCATGTAGCCGAACATGCCCATGGCGCACTGCTCAAATGCTTCCTCTAGAGAGTTCCCCCAGGAGTGAATTCTTGGGGGAGAGAGAGAGCAGCACATATAAAAATATGCCTACTAAATAACAGAGAGACTAACAAAGATCTGACAAACACTTGACAAAGATATCAAAACACACTCACTGTACATCTGCTGTATGATCCAGGTCTGTAACAACGAAAACACATGGTGACATGATTCAATCACAATCCACCACACCTTGAACTTTATGTATATATGTCATGATGTATGTCTTTGCCCTGTGCTGAGTGTTGTACTTTTTATTGTCTGTTTATTGTATGTTGAATTGTGGAACAAGCTGAAATAATCTGCACTGAACACGAATTCCACCAGCCTGGCTGTGTGGTCATTAAAGATTCTAATCTAATCTAATGATTAGTGGTCGGATGTAACCAAGTACATCTATATGCACTTTTTTCCATTTTAAGCAACTTTATACTTCTACTCCACTAAATCTCAGAGGCATATATTCTACTTTTTACTCATCTAGATGAATGCTTTTAAGATTACAATTCTAGGTAACTGCCTACTACAGAGACACTGGTTTGTTTGAGCAATGCTAGTCTGTGTGTCGTCATGCTAGTTATTTTGAGTACCAACATTTTTCATTTCTATGTGCTCTCTCTGTCAGATTTTCATATTCTGTAACCTGACAATGACAGTCTTACAGTGGCCTATTATTTTGAAGAAGCACCTGCGTTTATCAAAAAGTAGGAGGAACACCAGCAGCATACTACTCCAGGGAACTGCGTATGTAGCTGAAACCAAGTAATACCATCTGCAACTTTGTTATCTCGGACTTATGGTCCTGGAAAAGCACTTATAATATAACTGGACATATTTATAGTTTATGTCACCTAATTGAGATAAGTACATAACATATATTAGAGTAAGCTCATGTTGGAGACTGTTTATGAAGAGTTTATATCACTGAAGTAAGGCTCACGAGCTAAGCTAGTTACATCATGTATCATAACTTCATACTTACATTCATACTTTTTGTTGATTGGCGGGTATTTTGACTTGGTAGCTTTCTGTGCTTCTGTCAGGTCTAGCTCTCGGTCGTCCATTGTAGCTGTAAACTTGTTCAACTATTTGTAAAATAACCAAAACAAGTGACAGTATGGTGCATGTGACTACAGACAGTACAACATATATCGGAGGAAGAGGGCTTTCCGGATGTCGTCATACGTTGCGGGTAAGACTTCCGGTCGGTGTTTGGTGGATGCTGATTGGCCAGTCGTGTTCTACGGAGTTGGCGCCATTGCAAGCCTCCGTGCTGTCTACAGAGCGCTCTTTCACAGATTTTCTATTTCCTATTTTCTTGCCAGTATTTGTGGTTAAACAACGACACAATGGCTGATAAAGAGGGTAAGGCTGTTCACTTTTCGGAATTAGCTGATTAAATATGTGCATGTGTGTGTGTTGAATGATAGAAACTAGCAGTCAGGATGCACCGGTGGTTGTTGGCGCGCCAGCCTGAATCACCTTTCATTGTTAAAAACGAATCAGCCTGCTAGCTGTTTGCTAACGTTAGCTGCTAACAGGCTGGCCATGTACGGGCTTTAATTTATGAGTGCAGGTTAAGGTACTGATGCACATGAAGAAACATGTTGCTCAGACTCTATTTATCTGACTATAAGGATTTTTAGATTTGTATTTCTATAAAAAAATAAAAAGTGTGCCAAGTTGCCAACGCCATCTTATCAGCAAAACAAATCTTAGTGCTGTACGTTTAAAAAGGATAAGACTTTGCAGAGCCGGGTATAACTTTTATGTCACCAAGGTATCCTATATTATGTCCAAGATAATTAAATGCTGTATGTCTTGACATCATTATAACATGACTTTCTGATGCTGAAAGATATTGCTTTTGCAGGTGCATTTGATGATGCCGTGGAGGAGAGGGTGATCAATGAGGAGTACAAGATATGGAAGAAGAACACGCCTTTCCTCTACGACCTGGTCATGACACACGCCCTGGAGTGGCCCAGCCTCACCGCCCAGTGGCTGCCTGATGTCACCAGGTGAGAGGAGATCTGCTGCACCTGTACATCCACCAAAATGGTGACTTGTTTAAATGAATGAATGTATGATTGAATGAATTCCTCTTCACAGGCCAGAGGGGAAAGACTACAGCGTACACAGGCTGGTTTTGGGAACACACACGTCTGATGAGCAGAATCACCTTGTCATTGCTAGTGTTCAGCTTCCTAATGATGACGCGCAGTTTGATGCCTCACACTATGACAGCGAGAAAGGAGGTGAGCGATAATGTGTGCATGGAAAGCTGTGTTGTGTTAAACACCAGACTATATTATACAGGGTGCCCAGCTGTTCATTGCATACAAATAATGGATGGATGGGTTAACTATGTAAAATGGTAATGAAATGTACAATTATGTCCACTGGTTATTTAAACTTCCAAATGACATAGATGAAACTAATTTACTTTCTCCTAAGCCATTGCATTACTTTAATATTAACATTGTAATTCTATATCATGAAATAGTTTCCAATTTACATCTTGTGGACATTTTAATTGCTTCTGATATTTTTGTTTGAAATAACATTTTAGTTGATAAAATGCTTAAGACATTATTTTTGTGGAGCATACTCGGTAGAAAATAATTGTACTCAACCTGTTCATTTGCATCAATCATAACTGTTGTCCCTCTATTTCAGAGTTTGGAGGTTTTGGATCTGTCAGTGGGAAGATTGAGATTGAGATCAAGATAAACCATGAGGGGGAGGTGAACAGAGCCCGCTACATGCCTCAGAACCCTTGCATCATCGCCACTAAGACCCCCACCAGCGACGTGCTGGTCTTTGACTACACAAAGCACCCCTCTAAACCTGGTAGGAGCACAGCCAAAACACATTTTTGACATCAAGTGTTCTTTTTGCACACATTTTGTAACATTGGCTTTTACTTATGAATACTGTAGACCCTTCTGGAGAGTGCACCCCAGATCTGCGGTTGCGAGGCCACCAGAAGGAGGGCTATGGTCTCTCCTGGAACCCAAACCTCAGCGGCTGCCTCCTCAGTGCCTCTGATGATCATGTAAGTAACCTTTCATAAAATGGCTAAATGCTTCTGTCTAGTAGTGATTTTTTCTTTTGAGCTAAAATCGCTTGTTTTTTAGAAGCTCAAGTTACATTTTTAATCATCATTTAGTATGTGTACATGCTAAATAATGTTTCACCATTAATCCGAATTTGATACTGGTCATGGAAACGGCATATTCCCTTTGGTTATTCCAAAATAGGCCTTTTTTGATGAAGACATGTGGGAAATGCCAATATGATAGCATTCTCTGGACACATACAATTGTTCCCATTTGACGTGATAAACAAAATGTATTTATTTATGTATTGCTTGGTTTCATGTAAACGGCATTATTTAGGGAATACTTTCAATTGCCACGTTGCAAGCGTAGTAGGCATTACGTCATTTTCAGAAAAAATAGTTTAAAACGGATTATTTCGTGCATGTAAATTGTATGTCCTTATTAACATAATTATGAATTATTAACCTGTTACTGTTTCACCTAACTGGTCTTTCTGTTGTGTCAGCCCACATACTGTCCTTCTTTGAAAATCATTTTGTCAATCATATTTGCTCTCTCTTACAGACAATCTGCCTTTGGGACATCAGCACAGTGCCCAAAGAGGGAAAGGTAGTGGATGCCAAGACCATCTTCACAGGCCACACGGCCGTGGTGGAGGATGTTTCCTGGCACCTGCTGCACGAGTCTCTCTTTGGATCTGTGGCCGATGACATGAAACTCATGATGTGAGCAGCCCTTAGTTGGTAACAAAATCTAGTAACTACTGTAATGGCTTAGGAAAGAAAGGTTACTATATATTTGTTTCTGTTTTTGCACAGCTGGGACACACGGTCCAACAACACCTCCAAACCCAGCCATGCAGTGGACGCCCACACTGCTGAGGTCAACTGCTTATCCTTCAACCCCTACAGCGAGTTCATCCTGGCCTCTGGCTCTGCAGATAAGGTGGGTCCACATCTTTCTCTGTAGAGCCGTTTCATAGCATGTTTCTGTTCAGTGAAGAAGGATCTGTCCTCATTTAGTATCAGTTAAATAGTTTAAAACTCAGTTCTTGTGTTTTTAGACCGTGGCTCTTTGGGACCTGAGGAACTTGAAGCTGAAGCTGCACTCGTTTGAGTCTCACAAGGACGAGATCTTCCAGGTAAGAAGTGACCATGAGTTTATGTAAATTCATCTGAAATAGTTTGTTGTACATTCTGAGTTATGTTTCAATCTAAAAAATGTGTGGTACATTCACTATAAGAAAGAAGTGGCTGTAGAGATGTCTGTCTTCTCTTGAATATTATAAAGCTAGAATGCGTCTTTGTGGTGCTCAAAGCACATAAATAAGCCAAATGCCTACCTAGTTCCATTATATTTGAGAGAGGGCAGATATCTCTACAATCATTAACCATTTTGGACTGTGGCTGCAATATCTGGCTTTCCGTCCCACTTCTGCATCTATAGCTGTTTTCCATCTGAGTCAGAGAAGCCATTATAACAGGAATACTGTTTGACCAGTTTAAGGTCAATCTTTAGATTTGTAAGAATCATGGGTCAAGGTTAAGCATTGACCTTGGAGGATTACATTGTGGACACAAATCAGTTTAAACCTTGTTCATTGGGGCTTTTTCTTAGTGTTCGGTTTTTTGTATCAGAAATGTAACGCTTGTCCCATCTCTACCCCACAGGTTCAGTGGTCTCCTCATAACGAAACCATCCTGGCCTCCAGCGGCACCGACAGGAGGCTCAATGTGTGGGACCTCAGTAAGATCGGAGAGGAGCAGTCACCAGAGGACGCTGAGGACGGCCCCCCTGAACTGCTGGTCAGCACTGACAAAAACAACTACTGCATGTGTTTTTTAAGAGGATAAGAATGCTGTATTGACCCATACTGCTCTGTTTCTCTTTAGTTCATCCACGGCGGACACACGGCGAAGATCTCAGACTTCTCTTGGAACCCCAACGAGCCGTGGGTCATCTGCTCTGTATCAGAGGACAACATCATGCAAGTCTGGCAAATGGTAAGAGCTTGGGCAAAGTAAATCAAAAGATGTGGGTTAATAAAGAACAGTAAATATCAGAAACAGCATGGATATTATTCTGAAGGGAATTTATTAACAGTGAATACACTTTCTTCGACAGGCTGAAAATATCTACAACGATGAGGACCCAGAAGGCGCAGCAGAATCAGAAGTCCAGGCGTGATTCTCTCCACACCTCTTCATTTCACCTGCTTTTTGCATCTATTTTCCAGTGCTGGGTGCATATGCATTTTTCTCAAAATCCTTTTTCTTGGGAGCTGTGTTTTTGAAAAATGTTTAAAGTGCATTGTCATCTCTTCTTGAGGTATGTAAAGTAAGTCTGTATTTGTCAGATATTTTGTTTTTTTCAATGTCCCAGTGCTTCACTTTTGGCTCGCGATGACACCATCACACCTGTGTTCAACATTCAGGTTTGCTTTTCGATGGTTTCCTTTCTTTCATCCTGATTCGTTGTGCTGAAAAAAGATTCTACGAAGGTCCATTGTTAATTAAAATTGTACATACTATAGGTTTTACTTGTATTAGCTTGGTATACATAGAATTCGTTTTCCAGATTGTGTGTGTAACTTGTTTGTTATTTCTCTGTTTTAGTTTTTCTGTGTTCCATCTGATCTCTTGTGTACTTAAGTATATTCATAATAAAATATTTACATTAAATCAGTTTGCTTTGTTTCTTGGTACACTATGCCAGATGGTAGGTAGGTAATTCCAAGTCTGTAGAAACAAATATAGGCTTCCAAGGTGGAATTACGCTGCATAATAGTTATTTATATATATTTCATATGAAATAAAATGCTATATTGTAGTGTGGAATGGTGTACACAATCATTTTAACAATATCTCCTGGAAAAGGGAATTTAGGGAGCCTCCTTTGCAGTAATTCCATTGGGTTCATCACACCCTCTGTAAAACAAAGCATTTGTCAGTCGTTTTAAAAATGTCAATACTCACAATTCAACGTAAATAAATCAGTAAAAAGCTTATAGTAAACATACCTCAGGAATATCAGTTCTTTTGAAAGGCCATCATTATGATCCTCCACATTTCTCTTAGATTTTCTTTGAACCTCAACCTCCATTTGTAGTTCTCTCAGAGTCTCTTGTAGTTTCTCCACAGTCTCCTGCAACATGGAGAATCCTCTCAGTTTGTTTACTTCTATCAAGCATCCTTTATACGTTTAAATCCCACCTGACTTGAGTACCTTGTGTTGTGTGACACTCTCCTCCCTATCCTGCTCCATCAGAGTGACCCTCTGCATCAGACCGGCTCTCTGCATCTCCAGTCTCTGTATGTCGTCTCTCAGGGGCCCCAGGCTGGCCCTCAGATCCGTAGCCTGCTCCCTGCTCCTTCTCAAGGCTTCCTCCCCAAACTGCCTTCTCTTGAGCAGGGCTGTGAGCCGGGGCTCGTACCAGCCCTCCAGCGTCCTCATGCTGCCGCTGAGCCGCCGCTGCAGCCGGACAGAAGCCTGCCGGCACTGGCTGGCGTCGCTCATGGCCCTGGGCCTGCGGGGCCTGGAGGCCTGGTCCCTCAGGGTGTTCAGCTGGTTCTCCTGCAGCTGGGACAACTCCTGGGTCAGACTCTGGATGTGGGCCTTGAGCTCGTCCTATGGATGAATTGGAGTCATGGTTGTTGCACACAGTAACTCAGTGGTAGGTTTTAGTGTTTGCTACAAAAATAATCAACCACTTAATCAATCCACAATTCATAAAGTGGATAACAGATTTAAAATAGAACACCTCTTGACTATATTTGGGACTAAAAGTAGTTTTTATAGTGATTCTACTTCAACCCCCACAAACATTAAAAACGTATTTCAAACACTGAGAGTAGATGCTAGAACATTACATGTCATTTGTTAGACGCTTTTATCCAAAGCGACTTGCATACATTCAGTACTATGGACAATCCCCACAGGAGCAATTTGGGGTGAAGTGTCTTGCCCAGGGACACGACGACATGCTGACTGCAGTGGAACTCGAACTTGCTATCCCCTGATTTGAAATCCAGCACACTAACCACTGAGCGACAGCCGCCCAGAAAAGTACAAAGATATGACTGAGGCCAGAGAGAATTGGTATGATTTTGTTTATAAAATCTTTGTTATGGAAAGATGAAGCTTTAGGATTTAATTTGAGGACATTTGGCATTGGTGTAAAATGTGTATTTCACTGAAATGCCTTTTGTTTATTTGTAATCTAAAATAAAAGACACCTCATGTTTGTGTTCCATTAAAAGCTAAAACAAATAAAAAGGATCACTATCAAATAATCTAAAGAAAACTGTTTAGTGATCTAAAATAAAAAAGAGCAGACTCAAGTATCTGCAATAACGTGCCTCAGTAAATCAGTCCTCCCTTTGTTCCTACCTGTGTGACAGTAGACTGAGCCACCTGGTACTGTTGTTCAGCCAGCGTCACCTGGCTCTGGATGCAGTCTCTGGCTGTGACAAATAGTTTCCTCTTCACCTCCGTCACCTCCTCATAAACAGCCACATAATCCAGCTGAGCCAGGGTGAGCATCCTCTGCGTCTCCACCAGCTTCTCTCTCAAACGCCCCACCACTCGCAGCATGGGCTCCTGCAGCCGGAGCAGCTCCTGTATCAGCTCGTTCCGCTGCACCTCCATGTGGGACACTTGCTGGATGCAGTGGTCGAAAAGCTGCCCCAAGTCCTCCATGACCGTCTCCGTTTCAGAGTCAGCATGGCTGCAAATCTCAGCCCCTACAAGCCCTGTGTGTGAGTCCTCGTATGATGACATGTTCTCCACATTTTCTGTTGATGTTTGCTGGTCCATGGCCATCCAAGAGACAAGCTAGAAGAAGAAAGGAGAAGGAATGAATGACCATTAATCAAATAACCCACCACATTAATTGATTAGATTGTGGTTTTGAAATCCGTCTAATTCCTTTGGGGCTATTTTGCATAACAATTACATGTTAATTTAATCATGATCGAACAATCAACTTATACCTTCTACCGTTCGGCAATAATTCATATTAATTTATATTTCTACTTACTTTGTTTGGAGATGACAGTCCGGACAGCTGTGAAAACACTTTTCTTTCAGTGCAGCTCTTCACTGTGTCTGTCTCTTGCAAAACAGAGGCACACTTTATGTGTATTAATAACACTGGAAGCACAGGGGAAACTCAATCTAAGACTTTCTCATACCCCCACAGGGGATCACAAACTGTGTCAGCGCTGAGGCGGCCCGGCCTACATGCTCTGGATTCATCAGCTAACACATGCCCGGACCAGCCTGGGAGCCGGAGAGAGTTATATTTATACAGCTGTTTTTATGTGTCTCTAAGATGGTGGTGACATCACGACTGAAAAGTATTTGAGCAACAACTTTCCACTAATGTATTGACGCATTCCACACAAGTCTGTGATATTAGACAATGAATGAATAAGTGAAAGGAACAACACTCTATTTACATCATTGGTTGACAGATTATTATTGTTGACTACTTCAATATTAAGCTTTTCTTAAAGAGATAGCATCCCCCATTGCATTTGAAGAATGTAGCTTTGTAATCAAATCTATCCCCAAAAGTATATTAAATGTTTAAAAAGCTATGAAAGAAACATGACGTTCCAAGATAGTATGCAATATTTACATACATTTGACTGTTAATAAGCATCAGAATTACCAACAGCCACATTCAAATGTCTAAATACTACAGGACACCATGTGGGAAATATTTGGGTAAGTCTCATTTGGGGCAAAGCAATGGGTGTTCCTTTTAGATTATGAATTACAAATACAATTGGAGAAACTTCTGAAAGTATATCACACAACATATATCCAACAAACATTTATATTTCATATACTTCAGTTGTTGATGAATGTCTTTTTGATTCAGACTACTGCACTGGCAGAAGTGACAACATTAGCTGGCCTAATCTTTTAATAGCTTCCTTCAGTATCGAGCTCAGCTGCTCATAAAGTTTGCATGATTTATATACAGTATTTGTTTTTTAGTGCTTTGCATGCTGTCTGACAAGTTCCTCATATGTAAAATAAAGAAACATAGACAATCCTGTACAAAGAGTATCTTAACAGGATTGTTAGACATAATTATAATAATGATTAAATGAATGCCCATGGCAACAGCACTGTCACCCATTTCAATAAATATCAATAACAGCATGCATCTAAAAAAGTGGTGATGATTATTATTTTTAAACATACATGTTGATTTATGATGGACATATTTCTAATACCTTCTCATTGTGTGAAAGGTGCAGTTTCACAAAGCTAAAACAGACTTCTCTTATTAAATATGTCAAAGATATGCTTTAGTGTCATAATTTAGCAACGTTTTGTATGTATTTGATGTGGTGTTGTGCTGATTTGTTGTTTTGCATCAATGAAAACAAAGTACAAAAGTACATTTACTCAAGTACTGTACTTAAGTACAGTTTGGAGATACTTGTACTTGAGTATTTCAATGTTATGCTACTTTGTACTTTTCCTCCACTACATTCATCTAATACCTTTAGTTACTTTACAGATTTTGATAAATGGTGTGAAATATAATCAACACTTAAATCATACTTAAGTTACACCTCGAGTAAATTCACAAGATACCCTGCAGTATATATAAGTCATTAAAACTTGCTGCACCTTTACCAGCTTTGATAACACATTAATGCATCAATAAATATATCAAAACTTAATATGTTATTCTGACACACAATTTGCATAATGAGTACTTTTACTTTTGGTACCTTAAGTATATTTACATGCCAATAGCCTACTTTTGTACTTTTACTTGAGTAACCTTTTGAATGTAGGACTTTTAGTTGTAACAGAGTATTCCTACACTCTGGGTAATTCTCTCTGTTGAAAATAATAATTTTTCTTCTTATTTATAAAAGTTGGAATTCTAAACTCAGTTTGTAACAACCCTCTCCCTTGCTCTGGGACCTGTTTTTCCTCTGTCTCGCCACTAGATGTCCTCGCGCTCACCTGGCCGCCCAGCCTCCTTCAGGTGGGAGCTGCAGGTCCTGGAACCTTCTCTCCACTTCCCTCTCTGCGGTTCACCCGAGCGTCCTCACACGGCACTGACAGCGGGAGAAGTCACTTCAGCCTGACACCAAGCAGCACACGGACCTGTAGCTGCCAGTAGAAACACTTCCAGACTCCAGTCGCTTCCTGAAGTGCGTTTTCACGGAAATGGTTCACCTGAAGTTTCCCTTCGGACGGTGAAAGTTTAGAGTTGGAGACAGCAGGGAGACGCTTCCAATGGAGAGAGGGTGAATCAATCCGTCTGGACCATACAAGTACATCAAGGTAGGAACAGTTTTTTACTTTGTTGTTGTTTAATTAAAAAGTGGAGTCATTCGTAGCATTTATGTATTTTCCTTCCTTCTTATAAAGCATCCCAAACTATGCGTGACGTGGTAAATATATAACAAATAGAGTGTAATGCTTTAAAAACAAGTACACAAATCGCAGTGAATTAACACCAGGCTCGACTGAATCAACTTTGAGGATGTTTTTTAAGTGAAGCTGTTGCATCATGTTGTCGAGTGAGTTGTCCACAGTTTTTTGCAAAAAACTAAATAAACCCTAACATTTAAGAAGAGGCTTTTAAATAAAGAAAATAGCCCCAACATGTGAAAACAAAAGTTCTACAGTGTAATCAAAGTGAGGTACAAATGGATGGCAAGAGATCCAGGTTTTGTATAGGCATGCATGAAAAACTAGGTGTGGGAGATTTGCTTAACTTGGCCTTGAGGGATCCTCAGTGAGAGGTAATTTAAGACCTGTATGCTTCTCTCAGCTTATGACAATGCACACTATTGTATTATTTCCCTTCACTGACCCAGCAGCAAATGACTGTTTGACTGCAGCATGGAGCTCTGACACTTTAATGTATGTCAGTCAATGACAGTCTGTGCTCTTCCATTGATCCACTGCTTGTTGATTAACCTGACAGAGATAACATGGCCAAGTCTGTCATTAGGGGGTCTCCTCGTCTCTGTTTGTTCACCTCCTCCCCTGCACTTTGGACCAAGAGCTCCAAATCCAAACTTTCCTAAAAACTCTGCAGCACTTCAAGCAAACAATGGTTGATTAACGTTGTTTTTTCTATCTCCATGGCTTCACTTTAACCTCTTGTACCCTCTGCTAGGTGAGGCTGAGACTTAGCCATTTGTTTAGAAAGGGTGTGTCTCGTACCGGTGCTCCTTCTCCGCCAGCCTGCCATGCCAGGGCTTGTACCCATGGAGATTACAGGTGTGTTATGTAAGCATTGGAGGTACAGCAGAGCCCGGGAGATACCTGAGAGTCAGAGAAAAGTTTGAGGTAGAGACGGGGATGAAAGATGAGGGAGGGAACAGGAAAAGGAAGTCACCAGAAAGAGCTTTCTTTAAACGGTACATAGTGCCACACTTGTAGGCTTCTGTACTGTGTTCACCCAGTGGCAGCTCAGTGGTTGAAAGGGCAGAGTGTTGGTCAAGAGGAGGAACAATTGGTGTTGTAATAGACAAAAGCACATGATTGTGTGTGTGTGGATGTTGATGTGTGTGTCATGCAGGTCTGCAGAGAGAGGAAACATTTCCCTGATGAGTGGTCCTTAATCAGAGGGATTAGCTGATGAGTAACTCATCAGTATATCTTCATTAACTTAAATCAATAGCTGATAGGGGCATTAGGGCATGAAGGCCTGCTCATTTTCTTTTGCCCTTCACATAAGTTCTGGACTTCTTATTCCCACACTACATTCTTGTGTGAATGCTGTCCACTCACGTGACAGTCAGTCTGAGGAAACTAGATTGAAAGGATTTCTAAGCAGCTACAGAGTTTTTGTTTTGTCGGTGACACCAAGATGCCACGATGTATTTTTAAACCAGTGTCCAGCTGTGTTTGCCTTCGCTGCGGGCTGGTCAGTGCTGCTTAACACTTTTAATTTTTTCACCCCTGACTGACAGATCAGGGGTCTGAAGCTCCACACAGGCTGCAGTCCAGACTCAGACCCCTGGCAACCCCTGGAAGCAAAACAAACAAAACACTAAACAGCTCTGCCACTGTCTCTAATAGTGCCAGAGAGAAGTTATATTGCTTTATTGTTCTGTACTTTGGGGAAAAGACTACAAACTTAGATCATGGGGACATTGTACAAACTGAGCACATTTTACTTTACATTCCTACAAGATTGTATTATATATATATATATATATATATATATATATATATATATATATACATATTTACTAAAAGCAACAGTAAAATGTGTTTGTAAATCTGTATTAATTACCAGGGAGGTGTACTTCTTATGCATTGTAGACATCCACAGTTTATCAGCAGCAGCTCAAATATTGGCATTGAATTGATTAGTCGATCTATTGATTACTTCAAAGGAAATGAATCAGCAGTTGTTTTCATATGTGAATTTTTATAGATAAATACAAAAAAAACACACAAATCTCAGTTTTTGGACTAAATGACACATAAAACACACATGGGGGAATTATAACGGACACTCTTTCAATATTTTATGACATCAACAAAGTCATTAATCAATAAAGATATTATCAGATTGATTATTTAATGATTGTTAGTTGTAATCCTAAATTGATACATTTTGGAAAAATAACCAAAACTCTCAGGAAACTGTGTCCTAAAGTTTATTTTATACTTTGATGCACACATTTTCTCTGCAATCTGTCTATTAGTCGCTCCCCTCGAAAAGGAAATACACAGTAAACGATTCTCTTGGCCGGTGCACACAGCCCCATGTTATAATCTTATCTCAAAATGACTTTCATGCGCCAGCAATTACCCTTTTTTCTTTCATGGCTCAGTCTCCTAGGCCACTGTACTGCAAGAGGGATGTGTGGCAGGGAGGGAAGGGGGGGGTGAAAGGGAGACGGGAGAACGAGGGAGGAAGAGGGGGTAGAGCACGGAGGTGAAAGCAGATTTGGAGTGAAGAGTTCCTCAGTCGGCAATTATCAATCTCTCAGGAATGCATCTGCTGCTCTTACCAGACAAGCTGCTGCACGGCTACAGCGGCCCTGCAGAGCGGCAACTTGCCTTAACACACACACATGAACTCACACACACAGTGTCCATAACCTCAGTGAGTTCAGTTACATAGCGTTTTTTGGTTTATTTTCTGTCATTATTGTCTTACTGCATGCGTAGTTTATTTGTATCACTGTCATTACCAACATGGTCTTTTTATGAAACTGTATCCGTTCTGCAGCAAACGAAGGGACCACATAATGTCAGTAAGGGCTTGTGTTCCTGTCCAAGTCCTTCACCACCAATGCGTGTTTATGCTGATACGCTGGTATGGAACCAAACTGTAGGAAACTTGAGGCTACGCTAAAACCCCGCAGTTATAATGACATTTTCATGAGGTATTAGGGCTCATTAGTTCTAATTCTTGTAATCCTCTCTACTTCCTTTTAAGATGGGAATTGTTCCATGTTGCATGATCACTCCCCCAATGCTCTTCAAAATGTTGAAACTCCTTTAAGATAGTGAGTTGAGTATTTCCAGTTTGTTTCCCATCACAGTGTATTTCAGTGTGCAGAGCTGTAGCCCAGACACGGTTGCTTAAGTCTGCTCTTCTTTGTGTAATAATGCCGACAGAGCCCAGCCAACGCCCTCATTGATGCCTGCAGGTGCCGCACACTAACACTAGTTTATGCACTGCCCAGCACTTACAATTGAGTTTCAAAGTCACTTTAATTCTTGTTTAAAAACTATTATTTTCCAAACTGGCTGTTACTGTTGAGTCTTTACTTGTTATTTTCAGCAGGAAATCTGGAACAGATCCAAAACATCCTTCAAATGGAGAATCGTAACCTTGGTTATCTGTTATTTCCACCTTTTGGGAGACTAACCACATTCAGCCCGACCTTAACCTCGCTCTCTGACGGCTGGATCATACCATGTGAAACCCTGCAGCTCGAGTGTAGATGTGAATGGCCTCCTGGTTAAACTGAGCGGGTCCTAATTCAAACAAAGGTGGCTGCCTGTATCACCGCCACTCCCTCTTGGCTTGCCTTATCCCCATGAGGCATTGAAGTCTGCTCCGTCAGTTTCCCTGTGTGACTCACTGCAGACAAGAGTTACAGTTCCTGGAGACCCTGCCCCGCCACTGCCCGTGAAATTCTCATTGTTCATATTTGCTCGAGTCACTGTTTTTTTCTTTTTTTGCAGTCTGACTTACATCTATATCTTAATATTATTCTTTACCACATGGGTGCGGGTTGTCACATTGAACAACGCAGTGGGTGGCAGAAAAATGTTCACAATCATAGTCAGTAGGTCTGTCTTTGCGCAAAAAAGTCTTGGTTGACTACAAATCATATGAAAAGAACATGCAAAAGCACCACTTTAAATCTTGTGTTTACCAAAGATGTTCTCTATATTTTTGGAGAAAGTCATCCTGCATTAAAAAAAAGTCTAAACCACTAATGTAGTCCTGTTTGACTAAGACCAAAGGAACCATTAGTCAACTAACTTTAAATGTGCACAACAAATCTAAACAACATACTTTTGAGACATGGATCTGCCGAGGGTGTGTTCATGCTTAAGTCACCTAAAGTAGATTTTAAACATCTTACAAGAACTGGCTTTCCCTCATTCTTTTTCAACAAGTGTTAGTCAAAGGAAGGAACAGTAGAGCCATGTGATCTTTGGCATATCTATGGATTTGAGACTGGATCTGCACAGTAATCTTTGCCACTGTTCTTTGCTTTAGGCAAGACAGGTGTCACTGCTTTGCTTCGCTTTAAGTCTATTGACCCTCCTGTGTATAAGTTTAAAGATGACCCACTCAGGAATTCATGTCCTCGAGCTCTTCTCCAAGACAAGTACAGAATCAATACCTCCAGATATACTCGCAGTCTATTTCATGATGACTGTGTATCAACTATTATCAGCTCCAGTTTACTAAATGCTGATGTGTACACACTGCTGTCAATGTCAGATAATCAGTCAGTGCTGCAGGTATTGACACACTGCGTTGAGGTTTGCTGTGTTTGAGCGGTATCTCCTGTCCAATGTGAAGCCTGGTGTCTTTTGTAAAGGATAAGTAAACAGCATGTTGGAACACATGCCTGTTCCGGCAGGACTGAGGCTGGGCTGGGAAACCACAACCGCAGGTTTAGTGTGTGAGAGAGAAGAGAGACAGAGAGACATGGAGAGAAAGAGAGCACATACAACCTTTTTGTTAATCAGCTTAAGGCATATGACTTGATCATGATCTCTCCGGTAATATGATACACTCTTATGTGGTGCAGTGTGGTTATTGATGTTGGAGGTTTTTACCATGTTTTTGCTACAAATCCTCGAATCCTTTTTTGTGCGTTTAGCTTGCGTATCAGCTTTTATGAATTGGGGTTTGTGGCTAGATAACTGCTTGGACAATGAAGCAACTCTGTAATACGGATGTCATCGTTTGAGCATTACAGTGAAGAAATATTTTGAATCTAACAGAGAGGATTGTGACTGGTACCTTTTACCTAGATAAACCCAAGGGACTTTCCTTTAGTAAAAGAGTATTAGTTTTTTTTAAAAAGGGGGCAAAAATGTAAAAGACGTCATCAAACAAACAGTGATGATTTGGAAGTACAGCGTGTACGTCACCTCATTACATTTGTTTGTTAGGCTGAAATTGCAGGTTTTTATGTGTAACTACAGCAATGGAGGCATGAGTCAGCTCCTTGTGACCGGACTGCGCAGACAGTCTGCTGGGTGGTCCTTCTCCACCATGTCCCTGAGTTCTTAGCACTACTCTGGTCCCTCTGTGATTGAAGTAATACGAGGAGTTGTTGCACTCGGAGCAGCCTGTAGGCTATAAATGAATGAAGCGGCCCCTCTCCTCCCCAGAGACGCGTCTGATTATTGGCAACTGTAGCCAATACAGATGCACTGATCTTAGTCATGCCCAAATGACTGTAATTTGGAGCAGGAGAAACACGGGGCTTAGTGCAGGGAGAGGCCTGGTACTTTGCTTCGGAGAAGATGGATTCTTTCTTGTTATTGGCCTTTCACTAGAACTTACTCCTCCTTGCTGCTCCGAACACACTGCAGACTCTATCAGAGGTGCAGCAGTGGATAACAAGTTCAGCTGGGCAACATTAAGATAACAAATGACTTATGTATATATACATACTGATATTCTGTACAAACTGTGAAGACCACTGAGACAAATGTAACATTTGTGATATTGGGCTATATAAATAAACATTGATTGATTGATTGATTGATTATGTATACATATGTATAGAGTTTAGAGAAGCATTCTAGTGCTTCAAGTCCCCATGTTAAGCCTCCCATATGAGGCTGCCTCTTCCTCTAGACAAAGTAGAACCAGATATTACTTTACTTTGCCAATTTTCAATTTTTCTAGATTAATTTATGATTTGTTTGGAGACAATATGTCAGAGAAAAAAAGTCCATCCCAGTTTCTTAAAGTCCAAGGTAATGTCATGTTTTCCAGAATTTGTACATAAAAGTTTTCTTTTAACTGAACGATTAACTGATTATCCAATCAGTTGGGGATTAGTTTTCTGTCAGCGTCTAATCAATAGTCAAATCATCTTTGTAACTCTTCCTCTAACACAAAATCTCAGTCAAAATTGTAGTTTGTCTAATAATTCGGATTACTGATCCAATTCCTGCAAAGCTAATACCTTTCAGCTTTTTATATATTTCTATTTGGCAAATGTTAGCATGCTAACGTCCAAAATTACACATTATAACAGGACAGTAAAAAATGAGAGTACATTTTCTGTATCTATGAGACGTGGAGTTTACACTACTGCTTAACTATCTACTGCTTAAATATCTTATCAAAGTTAAATATACAGCATCTTTGATAATACCTGCTAAACATTAGCATATTAGCATTGGAATGTATTGTGAAATGCTAGCATGCTGACATTAGCATTTAGCATCACTTTGCCTTAGTCCAGCCTTAAAGAACAGCTCATAAGGCTTTAGATTATTTTCCATTAAAAGCACACAGTAAGGACCAATATGCCTTGGAAACGTTACTCAGTTGCCAGTTTATCAGGTAGCTACACCTGACCAAACTAAAGGAGTCCAACACAAAAGTCCTGCAATCAAAATTCCCTTCATAAAGAAAGATTTGACTGATTTTGTTTAATTTATTACCAATGTTGAGTATGTAAGACACTTTAAAAAATAATGCATCCAAACCAGAGCCCCTTAACCCCTCATCACGTCTAACCCCTCGGCATTACAGCGGTCTTTGATGATGAGAAGCAGTTTGGAAAAGTCACATTTGTAAACCTCAGAGAACATGACACGTGGTTTAGCTTCATGTCTTGTTAGGAGCATTTAAGTACATCAAGTAAAAGATGTTTGGTTGTGTTTCTCAGCCCAAAAAGTTTCATGAACTTTCTTGACATCAAATCAAACAGGGATTCACGATTTTCTCACTGTGACTCCTCTCCTACTTTCCTCTGGCCTTTGTGTGCTTATTTACAAGCTGCGACTCCTGTCATCTTAAGAGCTTGCTCCTGCTTTTAGCCTGTGATTTTAGAGATAAGTATCCAATAAAGCAAGCAGCTGGAAGAAGCCCAGAGTAAGCTGCCTCCAAGTAGAATAGTTCAGCGAGGTGAAGGGGTGGAGGAGGCGATGAGCTCATGCTATGCAGAAAAATAGATTAAGGAACACAATGAAACATAACAAGTAACATGGGCACTGCTCGCTAAAAACAACTTGATGCACATATTTTTCTATTCGCTGGCTCTTCCTAGTTTGCTGTTGTGCCTGTGTGTAAAAGTGCAGGAGCCTCACGGGTGCGGCTTTGTGAATTATGACTCCATGTTATGGAATGAAGGGAGCGGTGCCAGAGCTTTCTTTGCAGATCTGTGAAGTTTGGTTTAGAGACAGTGGAGGGGTGGGGGGGGTGGGGGGTCTGTATAGGCTCACTATATGAGTTGAATGAGCAGTGCCCACGGACACAAACGGATGGATACACACTCAAACAAAAATACGTTTTCTAAAGAAAACAACTTCGAAACTATGGAAGCTGTATTTATTTATGACTGGATTCATCAGATTTGGACAATGACGAGCATTTTCCAAAGCATATTTTAACTTGATTTAAAAAAACGAATTTTCTTCAAGATGAAAAGACTTGACCTGAAGCCTGTTTGGCAGTGGTGCTCTATCATCCATAATTTTGAACATTGGTACCGTTGTTTAAAGGAAGCACCAACATACCGCTACATAATTTGCGGGAATGCTTGCGTATAATCAACTTTGATATGCAATCATACCTGGCAGACAGTAATCAGATACCGTAATTGTTGTAAAAGCACTGAATTTGTTGCTTCTTGAGTTAAAATAGGTTTCTTTGCAGCAGCTAAATCAAAAATATCAGTTGTTTTGATTTTCTTGAACAGAACAACAAGGTTGGTTTTCATAACCTGCTATCAACTGATCTGGTAACTTTGACAAGTAACTCAAGATTTAGTTTCATTTTTAGTTTTGCTTTTTATTCTGGATTTATTAAAACCCCTGGGAGCCACACGTTAGAAATCAATCAAGACATCCAGTGTGATACTTTTTTTATTATGTTCTCCCCCTGTTCAAGAAAACATGGGTTTTGATGATTATGATGATAATGACCTTTTTCCCTTTTTCTCTTCTTTTCAGGGCTTAGCTCCAGTGTGAGGAGGTATGTCAAACCGTGACTCGCTGGGGTTCGGGGAACTCCTTCCCCAGGATGTGGTTGATATTTTTGCCCAGGAGAAGCACAGCAAAAGGGGTCGGAAGAAGCGCAGTCACTCCCTGGGCCGGGCTCTGGTCTGGCTGAAGGGTAAGAAGAATAAGGATCCCGGTTTTAAGGGGCATAGCTTGGGTCTGGGTCCTGCACTTGACTTGGCTTTGGACGGGCACCCTGCTGCTGGGCATCAGGGTGGACACAAGGGAGGACATAAGTCAGGAAGACAGGCTCATCATCAAGGTAACAATCATGGTAAGAGCCACTTCCAATATGTAATGATGTTGCCATTAATTACATATTGATAGATTACTGTCCTCCACTTATTTTATTTTCACAAGATTGGAATTGTTTAGATATGGTTGGCGCCACGGGCATCCTTGAATGCATCACAATAGAGTCTCTGGCACCTTGACACATACACAAACAAAAAACAAAACAAGCTACAATTATTAAACTGTGTTGAATTCCCTCTCTCACAGCTATGCCAGCTGATTAACATTTTGCACTGATATTAGATAAACCAATAGGTGCCTGCAAGGAAGGAAATGTCCCAAAAAACGTTTGCCAATCTTATCTAAAGAATACTTGCTTGTAACAACACATTATTGCTAAGTAATTTGTTGCTATTTGGCTAACGGGGAACTCTTAATAAGACTTTTAAAGACATTTCTATAGAGAGCAGTGTGGCCAGGTGAATATGCTGCTCCTTGGCTCCCAGGCACGTGTGTTGATCCACTTGCCTTCTGACCTGCAGCTCGTTTTGTCTGTCCTGTTCTGTGATACCATCACTTAACTTACCTGGTCTTCAGGTTATGTGGAGGGTTAAGTGTTGCACTCTGGCGGCCCCACCGGACATACTTGGAGGTGGACGGTTTATTTAGTTTGAACTTTGCCACCACACACGTTCACCTACACAGTGAACAACCCAAGTAAAACCCGACAAACACACAAAGCGAACACAAACGAAAAGCTATTATTCACACGCTCCCATGGATATTGCAGCAACACACTTTTCACAGAGCTTTAGGTTCTTGTTGGAGCTTGCACATTTGCACTCGTATGTCAGCACAATAAACTAAACCAGTCCTGTTGTCTCTTCTGTGGAAACAGTCCCCCCCCCCACACTGTAAGTACTTTCTTTAGTTTTACACTCTCATTAGTCAAACCTTGATGCTGTCAGACGTGACACAACAACATCATCCAGCAAAACCATGTCCTACTGAGTAGAATTATGCAAAAACAGAAAAAGGGCACACAGTGTTCAGGTTGTTTTTGTGCCAGTGCTTGTGCAGTCTTTGCTAATTGCTTTACAGACCGAGGAGGCCCCGCCTGATTTTTTTTTTGTTGCCTCTTCTCCATCCTTGTAGTTATGCTGGAAAGATGAATATGTATAAACACGTTTTTAGTCACATCTGTGGTTGTGGTGAATGCATAGACAACAGCGTCAGCATTGACTGAAGCATGAGTATGTAGACTGCGTTACACAATCTTTGGACTTAATTGTGCTACTTTTGGTTAGTTAAACAAGCAGTGTGAGGCTCAGTTCTGTAGGAGAAAGTAAACTGTGAAGACGGATAAGGTATTTCTCCTCTGCCAAGGTCAGCTTAGAGGCTACCTCCCTCAACGGGTAGAGGCTATAAAATTCTTCTCCTTCACTTTGCCACATATTCCCTTTATAAGAATGACTGAAACAAGTAGATTTCTGAAGCTTTTAATCATTGTTGTGAGTGCAGCTGCAATGAATATTCTTTAAATGTATTGACTTAAGGTAAAAGCCTTAAGGTTGCAGAAATACATCAATACAAAGCCGAACATGTCAACTGTTTAACGTGACTTATGTGTCGGGTATTAACATATGTTGCTGTTGGGCCCTCATCAATCAATGTGTCTTGCGTGGCATGCAGATCATCTGTGCTGCCTTCAAACCCCTCACCAGACACTTCCTCCGGTTAAAGAAGGAGCTCAGCGACTCCCAGAATGCATCCAGAGGAGGTTTATTGCAGGAGCAGGACACGCTGCAAATGCAACACACTTGCCAAGAAAATTGAATGCCTCCAGCTGAGCCCCTGATGATGATCTGTATTGATGCCAGTGGGGCCTCCTGCGCACTAAATACCTGGTATGGCAGGACCAGTGCCAGTTAATTAAAATCCATGCCAGGACCGTTTACAGTGAGCAAGGAACAAGGGGTTCTGTTTCTCCTGACCCGTCCTCTCCCTCTGTTGCTCCTCGTTCAGAGGCACTGGTACCATGGATCACATGGAGGTGTGCAAATGAGACTAGTATGATCAAACTGATATCAAACTAGCAAGCTTTTCTATTTCATTAACAAAACAAATGAAACAAGCCATGTTATGTTAATTTTGAAATGATTTAATTAAAATACAGTATCTGCAGATTCATCGATATGAACCAACTTTTCTAAATGTTTTTTTTACTCATCAATACAAAGCAAGTAATGCTAACGTTTGTCAACCTCATTTATTTTTTACCAGAATGCAACTTTCTCAGATCTTTTCCATCTCTCAATGCTTACGTGTAACCCAAACTACTGTGGATGTTAATGTTAAAGTCGCATTTACACATCTCTCTTTTAACTAAAGGTAATTTAATTGTTTAATGGATCGATCTCTCAAAATGGGAATCTTTTGGGATAGTATGTTTTTGGGAAGTTGACCAACTTGAATTAGTTCTGATATGAGAAATCCCTGACAAAGTAAGCTGCTGTTAACACATCGGACAACTTAACCTCTCATTGTGTTTGCTTTAGATTCCCTGAGGGTGAGCATCCAAAACCTGTATGGGGTTACTTTACCCTTTGCTCTTGTGGGAATCGTTCTTGTAAACATGGAGTTTGACCTAAGAGGGAAATGCGCAGTAGCAGGTTTTGGAGCGATAAACTCCGGCCTCTGGGACCTTTCAGTGTGGTAAACCCATTAACTCTGCATTGTCTTCTCTGATTACCTGGACAAGGTTTCATCCTGAGCCAAAGCTCTGAGATGATCTGTCCTCGCAAGATCATTTGCTTCCATTTGTCTAATTCCCTACACCCTCATCGGCTTACCTGTGTGACATTGATTCATGTCCCCGTTGGCTGTCAGTTTCTCGATCCTGTGTCAAAGTAAACGGCCGGCTTCTCTGAGGCAACTCTGGCCGGTCAACTCCTGTCTTTGCTTTAGAGTTGGTTTGAAGAGGAATGCCACTGGTTTGGGTGAATGGAAATAAGGTGATGGAAAGACTAATGAGGTCATACAGTCCTGCCACGGTACATGCAGAAGGTCACCTGTTTACT
Source organism: Gobionotothen gibberifrons (assembly GCA_943591055.1). Lineage (NCBI taxonomy): Eukaryota > Metazoa > Chordata > Actinopteri > Perciformes > Nototheniidae > Gobionotothen > Gobionotothen gibberifrons. The sequence continues at coordinate 2,206,802 of CALSBZ010046716.1, forward strand.
CCGAACACTCCTTTAGAGATTCCTCACATTCCTGAGCTCCATTAAGAGATTTATTTTTAGGAGGTTAGAATAAGGAGTGCTTAGTGTATGTGGTTGGTGACAGATCATATGAGCCAGTTCATTCGTCTTTGTTTGTTGATTATTTTGTTACAGACACTAACTTAAGAACATTACGCTTTACTTTATTTTCTGACTGTTCTAATGCAGTGTAAAGCCATGATAGTTAAACGGTGCAGCATTGGTACACATCAGTAGAGCTAGAGTTTTCAGCTTTGGCATGGCAGGAAAGTAGAAGATGGAAAAGACTGATGGAAAAATGGCTTTACATTGTCCATTTAGGGAAGTAAGTGCAAACAAGGAAGTAACAGGGAAGTGCCCTTTGTGGGAATATTGTTCTTAATCCTGCTCCAACTGGATTACCATCGGCTCCCGCAAACATGTTGTAAATAAATCTGTCAATAAAATGTGGTCAATATCATATACTGATATTTGTGTTTTAACGACAAGTGAATTGGAAACAAATCCCCACAAAATGATAGTATATGTAGACACAACAGTAACTGTAGAAAGCACAACTTGCTGAAATAATGTAATGCTTTCAAGAGTGGAACCTTTTAATATTGTTTACAACACTAGATGCATGTCTTTGTAGTTATTGAAGCCGTGTTATGATGATGACACAATAACAGGAAGGGCTGGAGAGCAGGTTCAGGGAAGCTGGCGTGTGACTGAGAAAACAGCAAGTAAGGAGGTGTATGCCTTTGAGACATATTATTTGGACTTTATATGAAAAGCGCTAGTTATCCTGCCATGAGCTTTGTTAAATAAAAACGTCACACTAGAGCGAGGATAAGAATTAACTTCTGTTGTACTTTAAGTTCCCTTTGTATATAAAATATCTGAGACTAAGCTGACACAACAAGGGCATCCATCTGCTCAGGTGTTACGTGAGAATGGAGCCAATGCTGACGTTGTGGGAATGTCTCTACTTGAGGACTTGACTATCTGTATAGTAAACAACTGCAGTAATGCTTGTTTTCAATCACAGGGTTCTTTGGGGATTTAAGGGGATTTTATTGCAATAGGTGAAAAGTCACCACACCCAAATGTCAGAGGAGATCATATTTAGGTCACTCAAAAGAGAAGTTTACAAAGTGGCAGTTTGCCCTCTGGTCACAACTCAATAATGCGCTCCAGTTTCATTTCATCAAGTTGCTTTTATTCTTTGTCAATCCTGTGTTTGGTGTCAGTGTTACCAAACGAAACGGCACTGCCAAAAGCATCAGTTATTATTTATGAAGGCATAACATTGTTTCATTGTCAACATGTGCAGATATGTTACTATGGCTCTGCACCGACTGCTAGGCTATTGTAACGAAAGAAAACATGTTAGCCAACCAACTGTGGCATGTTGACAGAGAGACTGACAAATATGCGCTTGGAAACTTTTGTGAGTCATCAGTCATAGCTTTTGTAGTCAAATGAGGCAGTGTTTAAGCAATGGGGCACATGTGAAAGGTAGAAATTCACTGTTGGTGCAGATAACTTTGGTGGTGTAGCAGTGTTGGTCATACATGTTTTCCTTTTCAAGAACACACTGTTCTCACTGGAGATATTCGCTGACTGGAACTGTGATAAGCCTGCTCATATGTAAAGGAGGGACTTTCACGGTTTATATCAGCACAACCTGCCCTTTAGCCATGCATGCAGCTCTGTAATGCTGTATGTATTTTCAATGTTTTTTATACATTAAAAACTGCTGCAAAGTTAGCATTCTCACATGCCTTGTCTGATATCAACTCGCTAAGCTATAGCAGCTAGTGTTTACCATTGTCACCAGAGGAGGAAAATCAGGGGTTGCCCAAAGTCACTAGGATTTATCCTCTGGGGAATATACATGTCAGTTTCCATATTTTGTAGCATTTTGTTCAATAGATGTTGAGATATTAATGTCTGGACCAAAGTGGTGGATCAAGCAATAGGCTAACACCGCTAGCATGGCTCAAAAATAGCTGATATAGTTTGTTGCTTGTGATACTCTAAAGTAGCTAATACATTTTTTCTTTAATCGTAACTAACTAACACTTATCAATTACCTCAATATGTGACCTTCAATACACCCAGTCATTTGTGTCTCACAGTTGTTCTACTTATAAACCTGTTTTATTGGCTGCTATCAACGCAACGCTATGCCTACATTAAACAGGCACAAGCAGGCCTGAATATTTTACATTCTCCTGCACCGTTTTTAATGGGATTTTGATGTGTTGCTTATGGCCTTTTGAGAGAAACTTTAGCACTATGAAGCTAGCACTGGCCATTTGCTCACCTTTGACCTTTTTAAATGGCAATATAATGGGAGAAATCTGTTTGGATTCCAAGGAGGATGACTGTAGTAAAAAAAAGTGGCCACCTGCAAAATATTTGCCATCAAATGCATCTGTGTGCACCCTGGGTTTATTCTTGGAGGTACACCTGATGCATGCTGGTCTGCTGGCTAACAGATTGTGTAGTCTGACGGTGAAATAGAGTGTAACCCTGCGTGCCTGAGGATGCAGGTGTATCTGTTACATGAATTGTTGTCGTTCCTTGTCACACCATGCTTCGGCCTTCCTTTCTTTCAACTGAGGTGTTGATATTTAATTCATTGAAAACCAAGAGCGTGAAAATAGTCAGTAGTGCACACACACTTTGATCAGGATGTGTCCGGTCAGTGTAGCAAGACTGTTACTTTTAGAGGAAGAGTGAGCCTCCAGCCCTTCCCTACTGTCATCACAGTGTGTTCAGTTGGGTTGGTGCTGATTGGGGAGGCTTATGCACCTGGCAGACAGCACCCTCAGAGCCAGAGAGAACGTCTCTGCAACATGGCTGTCTGCCTCGCGGGGGAAAACAAGAGCGAGGGGCAAGTTAGGACAGGGACGTAAGGTGTGTGTGTGTGTGTGTGTGTGTGTGGGGGGTGTATTTGCATATGTTTGATTCCCATGAAGCCGGAGTCCCATCACGTCAGCGTCTGTGTTAATGTCTGTGTGTGGTGCTAAATCTAAAGCTAGGGTTTCCAACTGTTGCTCTTTACATTTGAGCTACATTCTGAAGCGGTGCAACGTGTCTTTCCTTCGACTCCCCCTTCTTTCTGTCATTATGGCCGTTTAGCACATGACGCTACCAGAGATCATCACAAAAAGTGATATGTTGTCCATTGCTTTTGTAGTAAATTGAAATATCTAACAGAAAGCTGTAGCCACTGAGGACAGTGTGGTCAGTGGGTTTTTTCTGGGAATTTTAGTAACCCGGGGCTGGATTTGAAAACAAGGCTGATATCAGAATCTGTAACTCGAATAAAGTTACATTTGACCTAAGGATTCAGTATTTTCAGCGTAAACGTAATCAAGAACTTTACCTAATAAATACACTTTGAAAGAGACTAAGACTTGTCCTGATCTTTTTACAACAGGCTGTTGGCCATAGATAAACTGTTGATTGTAGGCTAGGCGCTAAAAAGGTTTAGTAAATGTTAAATATTGTAATTTTGAAGCCTTGCTTTTTTAAATAAACAGAAAAAAGGGTTAATAAACCCTTACTATTCATGGTCTTACTTTCTCAATCTTTATCAATTCAAAGATCAGTGCTCATTATTTTGAAATTGGTATTCATAGCTAAATTGTACAATATATTACCATGGTTGTGTATCATAAACACACTTCATCGCCGTCTGTGTCGCTGGTTGTAATTTGTTAGTAGGTGACGCAACATGTCTCCTGAAGCCCTTCTGTCTGTTCAGAAGGGCAGAAGAATGTTCACATTTGCCAACAGACCTTTGCTCTACATTAATCCCACCATTAGTTACATGTCAGAAATGTAATGATAATTCATTACGATTCCCACAAAGAGCATTTCTTCAACACGTTGTTTTTCACGAGGGGCTGAAACAGATAACTTAGATCTGATCACGCAGTATCAAATCCATAGGATTAATCTGTTTATCCAAATCCACGCTGTAAACATCAGTTTGCTGTTCATAAATAATCACAACCAGCCTGTCAATATCGCCGGCTTCAGTGACAGATGGTATCTTTAATATGTCAGTGATTAATTTGTACACAATAACAATGTGACCACAGAACCAGTGATAACATGACCCCTCGTTAACGTGTGGCCTGCCCTGGTGTGTGCTGTCATGGTAACCAGAAGTGTTGTCCCACACTGACTTCACCCCACACATGCATATCAACTTTCTGTTTACATCCAGAGGTTGAAGCCTCCACTTAAGCGGTGAAATGGTGATCTTTTTTTTCCACTCGTTGCTATGGGCTGCTTACACACATATGGTTCATTTCTTTTCTTTTTTTTTGTAAACTGCTTTTGTCTTGAGTCACGAGCATCACGACCATGGGAATGTTTTCCATTTGTTCAGATGGCATACATTCCTCGTCATGTCTGCTCCGCACACCAGGAAGTGACAAAACCCCCTTAGCCGCAGTTTGAAGTGCTCTAAACAGAAAACAAAAAGAAAAAAGCTGAAGAAATAGTCAACACAAGTTTGCCCTAAAAACCGGTTAAAAGGGTGTTAAATGCTCAGATCTTTAAATCCATCTTTATACAGCAGCTCTAGATTAACTGAGTTATTTAGGTCTTTCATTATCAAATCTGAGCCAATGCTCCAGGGAACAATAAGGGACTGCAGCCCTCTTTCCAAACATGTTTCTAATCTTAAGAAATAGAATCTTTTAATTCGCTTACTCCCCCTTGTGGCAAAAACAATACAATTATATGTCCCATAATAAATTGTGAGGAAGTATACACATTTGGGGTGTTAATGTAGTACTTCAGTGAAAATGTTGTATAATCTAACAAAGGAGTGTTGTGTTGTTTATTACCAAAGCTGGGGCTCAAGTGACGCTCTATACCTCCAAAATCCCTGACAACAGCTTTCCCTTCAATGTTTACATGTATGATCTCATTTTGATCTGTGCCCTGACTGACCAATCCGGGGCGAGCGTGCCCACGGATGGGGGGCAACTGTGGGATGCTGGGCAGCGAGTGGGGGAGACCTAGTAGAGAGAGCTGGCAGGAATTAGGCTGCTGAGGATTAGTCTGAGCTCTGATTGTCTATTGGCTGTAGAGACCTTCAACGCTCTGCATGGACCTAAAAGGAAAACAACAACTTGATCAAAAACAAGAAAGACTCTCACCCTGCCGTGATCAGGAGTGATTTTACCAGGATGTTTTTCAAACTGACGGATTTGATCTAGATCATATTTTTCTTCCTCTTTCTTTAACCCAACGTTGGCCTAGTTTCAGCGTACTTTTGGAGCACTTTACTTGAAACGATGGTACTGCTTCTGACTAATAACTCTAGTACGAATTACTACTGCTTACCAACTCTCTTCAGGAGGAAAGGTGAGTCCGAACACCACACTTGTTGGAAATTACCAGATAACATTAGATTTGTTTATGACTTTAGCCAATTGCTTCCTTCCTGATTGTTGAAACTGCTTTTCAAGTATGACCCAGACTGGCTGGATCCACTTGCTCCCATAGTCGCAGTAAAGTAATCTAATTGTGGTCATTTACTATCACTGTGGACCATAAAAACTACTGTCAGTTTGTTATCTCTTCTTATCTGATATGCTGTGATTTCTCACTCTTGCAACTAACACTTGCTTTAAAATAGAATAAGGTAACTAGAATTGTGCATATTTATAGATAATTGCTTATTGGGAGCAACTCTAATGCTGTTACAAAACAGACAGTGGTAAAACGATCAGTGAGCACATGGCTAGCTAATTGCAGCATGGTCTTACACGACAGAGCGGACAGTAGAGTACAGTGGGTGGCTAAGTGTGGAGCAGCTGAGACCATTACATAAAAGTGTCTTAGCAGGTTGTTAGGCCAATGATCCCAGACTGAGTCCTGGGAGCGTGCGAGCACCAAATCCTAGAGTTCAAAGGCATGCCTGTTGGTCAGCAAATCTTAAGCTACTGTAACGTCAGGTTTTTATTATCTTGGATTCTCTCAAGTGTCTGACTTTGAAGTCCTTTTATAATGCAAACATGACCGTGAGACACAGAATTCTTCACAAGCCACAATAGTGCTCATGGTACATACATGCTGAATTTCAGGTGTCTTATAATTGGTTAACAAAAGGTTGAACCGGTACATTTTGCATGAACAAGATTTGACTGTAATTTATTTAGTTTAATTTACATTGTGTAATTTAATGATACTTTGGCTCCAAGAAGATTTGCAATACTGAGCATATTACCTGACGGTGGATTTTTGTGACGTGAAAATCGTTGTAGACAACATACCAAAGACAAAGATTATTAAACAAACAAACAGTTCTTAACATACTTTATACATATTACCATTTCCTTGCAATAAAGTCACCAATATAAAACGCAATATAACACTCTACAGTGGACACCTGCACTTTAGGAATAACAGCTAATAATATTCCTTTTAGAGCAATATCCCTAAAAAGATGTAACCATTATTTTATCAATTAAGGCTCAGGAACTGTATTAGTCTTCTCGAGAGTAGTTAAACCTGCGAATATGATTTTCCTACCTGGTGCCGGATAGATTTTTAATATGATAATCCTTTCCTAAAAGTCACTGGACTGCACTGGAGTTTAATCCTGCGTGAGGATGAGGAAGTTCAGCCTTTTTAATCGCACATTCTCGTGTAATTAACCGTCAAACAATCTACTGTACTTAAATGTTTCTGGCAGACACCTGAAGGACCTCACCCTGGCCATATGGCCCCATTTATCGACTGTAACAGTAACACACAGCTTTTAGTTGATCCAGGCTGATCCCCTCTCTCCTCTCTCTCTCTTCAAGCTGTCCAAAAGCGAGATGACAATGACAAGACCCCGGCCCCCCCGCTGTTACAGGAGAATGTGTTCATCGAGAACAGCAGGCCCGAGTACTTGGAGAACCTCCACACTGAGGCCCTGGAGGGACTGAAAATGATGCAGCAGGAAGGTACAAAGCGCTCTAGTGACTTACAGTCATACACATGTGCAGTCAATTAGAGGTGTGCCAACTGTTTGCATATTGCTCAAGAGGGTGTGCACCACAGGATATTAACACTGCTTAGAATTTTAATTGCTAATATAATATTTCTCTCTTGTGCAGAAACCAATAATGGAATGGAGTTCCAGGACAACATGAGCACAGTTGTAAGTGACACATCTTACCTAGAATTGCCTTTTTTTACTCACAATTACCCAAAACACAAAGTTCCATGTACAGATTTTTTTTAACAAAAGATTGTCTCTCCTTTTTGCCAGTCGAACATGACGGTCCAAACGGACGGGGAAGGGTTTATGACAGACAGCACTATTGCGGACTCATCTTCTGTCGTCTCTGTACAATCATCTGTGTCCACGAGGTCCTCCCGCTCTGGTCTCACCAGGCAAGGTAACTTAACCACAACATGCTATTACTACCTACTTGAAAGTACATATTTTATACAACATATGATGATGCATTGCACATATATACATTTACAGATAAAACATGTCATTGCTGAGATGTGCAGGTTGTTTCATCATGATGTTTTTCTAATGTTTCTCTCTTGCCTCTGTCTGCCTAGGGTCAACATTCAGGCCCTTGAATCATGGGAAAAAGTCAGAAAAGAGCAAGACGAGGAGAAAACACAGGAAGACTGTCGGGGGAATCCCACAGCATGTTCAGAGAGAACTGGGTATGCAGCTAATCATAACTTACAAAATACATGCATCTATACATTTATTTTTCAATATCAAAGGTGGTTATGTCACTGTAGGGCTATACATTTATATTGTTTAGACGGCCACTTTTTCAGAGCGCTGAGCTATTATTCTGAGGTGGTTAATTGACCCACCTCACCTCTTTCTGTCCTTTTTAACCAACACCTTCTTTCTTTTTCCTAGTTTGTGTTTATAGTGCATTTCTGTTATAGATACCCGTTCCATACACATATTCTCTTCAAAACATGAGAAGAGTTATGCTCCTCACAAATAGTCTGTTTTAATTTTAAAATGGGGGAGAAAACTTTGGCTGGAGTGTCCGCAAACAAATTGAATTTTCCCAGATGTATTTCTTCTTTAGCTTTGAAATTGTATTCATGTATACAGCCAATTGAATAAGCCTGTGTTACGGTCTTCTATCTAGAACAAATTGATGATAGATTGTTTCTTTGTGCGTTCATTTCCTAAATAATAACTATGAACTTGTCTTCTCTCATCAGGTCTGGACAGAGTGGGTTGGTTACTGACTCAGAGGTTAGATGAGGAGCATCTTTATAATGGTGAATCTGACGACAGCCCGACAGCCTATAGGCCTCAGTCACAAACCAGAGCTGGTGCCAGCCTTCAGGACATGAGCCTCATCCATCCCCTCCACAAACACCATCTCGAGCGGCTCGGTGCCCCCAATGCTGGTCATAGGGATGACCTGGCCCTGCTGAATCACCTGGGCCCCGAGCTGTCAGATGGGCAGAGGCCTCACTCCATGGCCGTTCCCGGTATGACCACTTCTAACAGCCTCCAGCCGGAGCTGCCCAGCCCCGTCATGTCCATGTCCCCCCAGGCACCCTACATGTCCAAAATCATTCCAAATGCTGTGTTGCCACCCTCCATCGATGTGGTGGAAATCAGCCGTGGACGGAGTCGCAACAGCGTGCGCACCGTCAGCAAGAGCAGCCTGGTGATGTCCAGCCCGGCCTCCTCCAGGGCTTCCTCCAGAGCCTCTTCCTCCAGAACCTCTTCCTCCAGAGCCTCCAACATCACCTCTGTCTCCCGCAACTATCCTCACAATATGTCCGACAGCTCTTGTTGGAGCAACTCTGAGTCCTCAGACACCTTGGTATCGGACTCCTCCACCATCTCCAGCAGCAGCACCCCTAGACAGAAGAGGTCCCAGGATGGAGATGCTAAAGAGGACAAAATCAGTGTTCACTCCTCCGTCAGCAGGGCTTCAAAATGCAACTCCAATGGCAAGCTCATTGTTAAAGGAGACGAGGTTAAGAATGAGGCGCCGTTTTCACGTAGCCTCTCCGTCATGAAGCCCAAGAGGGCTCCTCCTCCTCCGAGCCGCACCTTTTCCCTCCACAATAAGATGAAGCGGCGGTCCAGGGATCTGGCCGAAGTTAGGGTCAACTCAAGGGAATCCTCTCTAAATAACACCTCAGCTTCAGGTGAGGAAGATGAACAAAATAAATTGGGATCTTCGCCCTCCAGCCCTGGATATACCGCTGACACCAGTTCACTGGAGGACTCTACAGGCTCTGTGTCATTTAGCCCCATCAGATCCCAGGTGCAGGCCCGAAAATCAGAGGAAGCCGAAAGAGCGAAAGACTCTTCAGAAGAGAAGAAGGATCCGGAGAATAAGCTTAGCAGAATAGTCTCTCCATCCAGTGGCTACTCCAGCCAAGAAGGCACATCCACACAGGTTTCCAAAGAGTCCCACAGCCCATCTCCGAGGCACAAGAGAGGCATCTTCGCAAAGTTTCAACGCTTATTTCCTGGGTCTGGTTCAACGCCACCTCCTCTCCGTGAGGAACTCAAACCTGTCACCACCGTTGAAACTGTCGGCCCTTCTGTAAGGGCCTTGAGGGAACTCTTCAACATCCCTCCGCCACCTAAAATCCACGCACCTCCACCGCCTCCTCCAGAGGTGTGGGCTCACAGCAAGCGTTCATTTGAGCTGCTGCTGGGACCCCCGGCGCCTGATAACCTTTACGCCATCATAAAGAGAAATCCAAAGGACAGGAGACCCCAGAGGCAGTCTCCTTCTGCATCTGCAAAGAATCTGAATGTAACAGTGGAGTCCATTAGCGGAGCCCTCCGTGTTCTGGAAACAAAGAAAGGTCAAGAAAGTGGGATTTTGAGTGCAGAGGTTCACAAAGAGACCCTCGACAGACTGGCTGAGCAGAACGTTGATTTGAAAGGAAATGGGGAAGTGACAGAAAAGAGGAGAAAGTGAGAGCAAGTGACATAATAAGCAGCATGTTAGTGAAGGCCGTAGAGAAGCGTGAAGGAAGGCTATCAGTGGTGAGAGAAGAAGAGGTCAAACCGGCATCCACACAAAACCCAGATGTAAAGATTCACATGGATACGTTAACCACCATTTCATTAACACGCATTACTCCATCTCCCTCTCCTCCTCCGGCGCACCACCCTCCCCAACCCCCAACCCCATTAGTCATTGTGTCCCCCGAGGCCTCCTGGCCCCCACCGCCTCCACCAATGGCAAAAGTGGGCCTCAATGGGCCTGATGATGTTGACTTCCCTCTTCCGCCTCCCCCCATGTTCGGTGAGGTGGGGTTCGTGTTACCTGTTCAGGTGCCACAGGAGAACTCCTCTTCTGGTAGTGGCTCCACGTGTACAACTACGTCCGTTACATCAGTGGTGATCACAGACCAGGGACCGCCAACCCTGAATATCCCACCTCCCCCACCATACATGGCTCCCCCCCCCCCAGTTAATGTAGTGTCCCCTCCTACAATCAAAAAGGTCTCTTCTCCACTGCCACCTAAACAAGTCACTCCACCACCACCTAAAGTAACTTCCCCTCCGCCCAAATCTAAGGATATTCCTCCTCCGCCACCACCCAAAGAAACTTCCCCTCCGACACAACCTAAGCATGTTTCTCCTCCGCCACCACCTAAAGTGGTTTCTTCTCCACCACCACCACCACCTAAAGAAACTTCCCCTCCAACACCACCTAAGCATGTTTCTCCTCCGCCACCACCTAAAGAAGTCTCTCCTCCGCCACCACCTAAGAAGGTTTCTCCTCCACCATCACCTAAAAAGACATCCCCTCCAACACCGCCTAAAGAAACGTCCCCTCCGTCACCACCTAAGGAGGTCTCTTCTACACCACTCAAAGAAATGACTCCTCCGCCCCTTGTTAAGGTTACTCCGTTGGAACCAAAGGAGGCCCCCCCTGCTCACGTCAATGAGGTCTCCAGCACACTGGGGACGGTGGTATCTCCTCCACCAGTTATCGAGGTCTCCGCTCCACCAGGTCCTGAAGACATATCCTGTCTGTCCACTGAAGAAGTGTCTCCTCCATCTGCTCAAGAGAAGGCCTGTCAATCTTCTGAGGAGGCCACACCTGTTAAGAGCTTTACTCCACCACTAAGTATTCCTCCTCCACCTTCCCCACCGTCACAGACAAATCCACCAGCGAAAGAACTTGATCCGCCCGGAGAGAGCTCCGTGGTTGAATCTGAAACTATCTCAGTTTCATCTCACAGTACTCTCACTCCCCCCTCAGAGTATTCCCCCTCCACCTCCTATACAGCTTCTCCTCCACCCTCAGGTTGTACCCCTGAACACCCATGGTCCAGCGACCCAGGAGCCCTCCCCTTCCCCAGAAGTCTCTATCCCACCAGAAAAGGCTGAAGAACCTGCTCCTTCTCCACCTGTAAACATTCCTTTAGCTCCACCTTTACCTTTGCAGGGCCTTGCCAGCATTAAGGAGCAGCCTAGTCCTATAAGCACAGAGAACCAAACCCCGGAGCCGACCTCTGCCCCCGCTGCACAGGAGGGACCCTCCCTCATTGTCAGCCCCTCCCTTCTGGAGATGGTCAAGCTGCGGTCAGTTAGCAGCAGCCCTGAGCCTCCTAAAGCTCAGGAGCCAGCAGCGGTGGAGGTTACCATGAGGAAGCAGCAGCCCAGCAACCCTGCCCCCCCCCTCATCTGCCAGTGGTGAAGCTCCTCAGAAGCCCATCAGAAGGTCTCTGATAATCCTCTCACCACCAACCACATCTTCACCACCAACCACATCTTCACCACCCGCCTCCCCCCCTGCCTCAGACACTGAACAACTAGCTCTGCCAGAGACCCATTCTGTTTTGGTACTGCCTGCCTCCCCAACCCCAGCAAAAAGGTCTCCACCTGCCATGACGGCCTCTCCTTCCATGAACCTGCAGGAGGCCATCCGCCTGAGGACAGCGGCCAGATCAAAAACCGGCCCCGCATCCCGCCTCAGTTTGAACTCCCCAACGTCGCCAAAAGACCCCCAAAAGTCCCCCTGCAGCACAGCAAGCTTTGTCTTCTCCAAGAGCAACAAGAGGGTGGTGATCGAGACCAAGCCGGCACCGGAGGACATGGCCACCGTACAGAAGGTGGCAGGCGAAGCGAAGTGGGTCAAGAAGGAAGTTAAGGTGCCACCACCCGTTGCAAGGAAACCAAAAACGAAGGGGAAAGAGATCGAGGACAGTGAAGGGACGGAGCAAACTGCAGGACAGGAAGCACTGCAAGACGGTGTCAAGGGTAAGAGAGATTATTCAATTTAAATAAAAAATATTGGAGTTGGACTGGAATTGATAAACAAGTCTCAAAGTCTATACAGTCTCTGAAACGCTTTACTTCTGAACAGCAATCTAATTAAATAGATGCTAACGTCAGCATGCTAAAATACTATAAACCATGCTTCCCACATTCATATCATTTCGACCTTAATACTCTCAAAATGTATTCCAGGTCAGCGATCATCTTAATAAATTCAGCTAATTCAAGAAGATACAGTTTGTTTTGACCTGGTTTCACTTTTGTAATAAATGCCTCTATACGTAACAGGCAGCTAAAGCAGCTCGTATAGGTTTATGATAATGTTTAAATCCGTTTTTTATTTTATGATGCAACTTTACTGCATTTCATTAAACTGACTATTTTGCTTGTCCAACCTCAGATGCTACAGAGAAAACGAATGGGACAGCAGGTACTGTTGAAGGAGGAGAGACGCCATCCACATGATTGTAAAGACTGAATGAGACCTGGGAAGGACTTGCCAATAACACTGAATCTGCTGCAAGGTCTTTGTGTGAGAAGCAAGACACTGGATTTGGATGGATGAGATGCTTATCTCAAGGATTGCATTTGTAAAAGTTCTGGATTTTAAAAGGAAATCCTCCGACTTTAAAGTTAATGGTGTGGGTCTTCATTTTCTCAAGTTTGCATTTTACCAAGAATGAATACAGCATATTTTCTTTTGCCAGAGGTGCTTCTGAGCTTTCCGTTGCACGAGATGGGAATATACCGCCCTCTTGTGTCACACATCGATTGTACCACGTATGTCCTGCTGAATCAGTTTTAGATGTAACAATGGGACTTTTGGGCGCTCATGTGTAAATATAGCAAGATTTTGTACATTCAACATATCCAGCATTGATGGTTCTGTTCTATTTTCTCCAAAACGGTTTCCACAGCAATTATATTTGTTAAAAAGTATTAATTATCTTAAGTTATTTGTTTCCTGTTTTCATATTCAGAGGAGGGTCTCCACAGACAGCATGTCCTGTGTATCATTTAAAATCAAGTTTGTATCGCTTAATCATGTCCAAATATGTGTTCTCTAAAATCCCACGTGTTGTTCTTTTTTGTGATTAAAAGCTCTGTGTGGGTGACAATGAGATGTCACAGAACCAATGAGCAGACCTGCAAAGCAATGTCTTTTCTGCTGCTTTTAGTTACTGATAATGGGCTTTGCCCTTTCTCAGTTGATGCTCAACAGTGGGATATTTCTATATTGAACTATAATATATTTCAAACTGGTTTCAGACACTGTATTGTAATAAATCATTTACAATGGAAAGAATAAAGATTTATGGACGGATCAAATCGTCAAATGGACTGATGAGCATCTTTTTTTTCTGATATTGATTGTTGCAACTTTCTTAAGCCTCAGGTATAAAAACTATGGCATTTCAGAGTTGACATTATTCTTAATTGTCATGGCTCGTTTGAATCAATGTTGAAGATCAATAGGAATCTTCCTAGGACATTTAAACATTGAGAACTTAAGTTCCTGCTTGGCATGTTTTTAATTCATGACAAATCCATCAGCTGCATTTTCATGTTTTTTATTGAAATAAATCAGAATATCCTACTATCATGGGGGTTACAGTCTTTGAGCAGAATACTGATCGATCCATTGACCCATGCTACCTCCATGGGAAATACCAGGTCCTCTCTCCATCTACTAAATCTTCTTGACTGTTGTCATCCTCCCACTCCATCATCCTCTCATGCTCTTCACCTGTATGCTTCCTCTCCTCCATCATCCTCTCATGCTCTTCACCTCCACCTGTATGCTTCCTCTCCTCTTCCTCACTTTCAGAGGCCGGCAGCTGTGACTCTCTCTGTGGGACGACTTGTGATGTGAAGATTTCATCCAACTGCTCCCAATGACGTAAGACTTCAGCCTCCTCCTGATTCCAATGGGTCTCATCTTCTCCTCCTTCAAATTCCTCCTCCTCTTCACTCTCTTCTCGCCCTACAAACCCTGACCCATCCTCTTTTAACTGATGTGAATCCTTCACCTTAGACTCAACTGAAACCCTGTCCCTAAATCCTAACTCCTCTGAATCAGGTTCAGGCATCACTCCAAGGATAAACCCACTTTCTTCTTCTTCATCCTCTTCGAACCCCTCTTCCTCTTCCTCCTCCTCCTCATATGCGTAGTCTAGCTCTTCGTCGTAATCATCATCGTCATAAGTCACTACATCATCACTTTCCAGCGGGGTCTCTTGACTGTTCAGCGTATCGGTGTTATGTATCGTGACATGGCCGACTCCGCTAATGCCGACTGGTAGAAGGTCATCTTCTGTCGTGTACGGCTGATATAGCACCTATGTTCAGTTTTTAGCTATGTTGTTATAAAGCTTAAA
>CALSBZ010046716.1:2231465-2294773 GCA_943591055.1 Gobionotothen gibberifrons
TAGCAGAAGTGGATTGATTTTGTTCTCAGCAGGGGACTTTGACAGAGTATTTCTCAAACAATACACAGTAAAAGTACTTCAATGTATTGTGTTAGTAGTATAATACAAAGTCAAACAGTATCAATTTCATTAAGAACTAATGGTAAAATTATATTTTTTATCATTCATCAAAGATAGCAGAAAAACATGCATTATGGAGGGGACTTCACAAAGTATTACTCACAAAGTACACAGTAAAAGTACTTCATTTTATTTCTGGTAGCAGTCAAACTAGAACCGAGTCCAACAGTGTCAGTTTCCTTAAGAATTTGTGGTAACAAATATTTGTATCACTCGTCAAATATAGCAGGAATAATGAAGAGCAGCTGATTTGAAAAAACAAACTCGAGAGGCGGCTGAGTGACCGCAGTGCAGAATCGTTGTAGTTTAAATCTCCTAACAATGTTGTCCATTTTGGACAGAGGCTTATTATATTTACAGCCCTTAATAACATCCATTCTCTGGGCTAAATTCCCCTTGTTTATAACAATCACCGTTTCTTCAGCAGGATACTGTAGTGATTCAAAGCGTGATTTTAGCAAACGAGTGCTTTTGTTTTGAAATCACTTCCGTGACTTCCGCCCCGCCCTTCGCTCCAATGACCATTTGACCATTTAGTAAGGCAAAAAGCAAAAAGGCCTCTCAGACGCTCTTCCGTTTACGTGTTTAATAAAGAAAAACAATTGGACGGTAGATACACGGATTCTACATTAGATGTTTTTTTGGAGATCTGAACAAAAGTGAAAACAAATTTGAGTTCTGAGATTAAAGTAATAATCCTGAGAAATAAATCATATTTTTTTATATATATAACGTTTTATTTCTTTGAATTCAATGCAAAACATGTTTTTAAATCTTTATGTAGTCTATGGTTTGAATGTAGGCTACCAAATAATTGTTTGTATCATTGAGCAGCTTTTGTTAATTACATTTTCAAAAAAGACTTACTGTAAATATGTTGTAGGTCATATTTATTGGCAGTTACATTTACATCTACTACATTAAATATATGAACATTATTGTCAAGGATTCAAAACTATGAAACTAAGTATTTTAGATTTTATCAATGGGCCAATCAGTTTCCTTTTTAAATATATGTGAACAATTTAGTTAAATTCTAGATTTTGATATTTCAAACACATAGAAAGTTTTCTCTGTTTTTACAAACTTTATTTACAGACTTAAATAAAAAATGTACACCACATTTTTCATCTTTTCATTGATTTATATATTGCTCAACAAGGTCAAACTTAGAGAAATGTATTTACATATTATACACACATCTGCAAATAACACTTCGGAGACGTAATGTGCTTCATTCACCTCTTTCAGAGCTATTTAGAATGAAAAGTGATACAGAAATATATTAAGTTTCAAAGAGGTGTCTATGAAATCTTAATACCAGTAACACTGTAAAGGCAGTATGTTTATCACATTACAGCAACTTTTTCCATTTTATTTTCTTAGAAAAAGAAATCCACCATTTTGATGTTTGATTTCAAGTTGTTTCCACAGGACATGAAAATCACTAACCACTCAGGGTTCACCATTCATTTTGACAGTGAGAGGGAGGGGCGCGATCGGGTTTTGTCCCAGCTCAATAGGCACACACTGTAGACACTAATTAGAAGAACACAGACTAAAACAGCAATGTACAGACGAATCAGATGATTAAACATGATCTTCAAATATATTTTATATATATTTTTTGCATTTTTGTAATCATTATTTGTAATACTTTCTGCTGACACTAGGTGGAGCTGCACCTGCCCCTAATGACCAGTCGCCACTGGTAACAGCTAAAGCAGCTCATATAGGTTTATGATCATGTTTAAATCCGTTTTTTATTTTATGATTTTCTGCATTTCATTAAACTGACTATTTTTCTTGTCCAACCTCAGATGCTACGGAGAAAACGAATGGGACAGCAGGTACTGTTGAAGGAGGAGAGACGCCATCCACATGATTGTAAAGACTGAATGAGACCTGGGAAGGATTTACCAATAACACTGAATCTGCTGCAAGGTCTTTGTGTGAGAAGCAATACACTGGATTAGGATGGATGAGATGCTTATCTCAAGGATTGCATTTGTAAAAGTTCTGGATTTTAAAGGAAATCCTCCGACTTTAAAGTTAATGGTGTGGGTCTTCATTTTCTCAAGTTTGCATTTTACCAAGAATGAATACAGTGTAGTGCCGAGGAATAGGGAGTCGGAGGCGGTGCAATGGAGGTACAAAGCTTGCTTTAATGAGCAGCAGAAATGCAGGTGTTGTCGGGTCGCAGCCCGGGACGACAAGAGAAAGAGAGAGAGGAGGACACAGTATATACAGTAAACACATACAATGTCCATGTGGGAACAATACCCCTACCCCACAGTTCCGTGGATGAATTATGTCCCAGTGTTAATAGGTGGTCACCACACAAGCCCCCCCAGAATTCAGACATGGCGGAAAAACCTTGCGTCCGGGAGGAAGCACCACAGGGGCCGAGGAGGGTGGGGTCGCAGGTGAGGGCCGGGCCATTGAACGGGCCGGGGCCGTCGGAAGGGGGCCGCAGGAGCGGGTAGGGGCCCCAACGAGGGCGAGGGTATCCCCACCGGGGGTGGGGGGCGGGCCGGAACGGGTCGTCGTAAGGGGGCCGCAGTAGGCGTTGTGGCGAATGAAGGAATCACCCGCCAGTCGGTGAAAGCCGGGTCGCTGAGCCGCGACGGCCGTGAATAACCTTGTGGTCTCCAGCAGGAAGGAGCGCTGCCCGGCCGCAGGCGAGGGCACAGCGGCGGCGGGCATGAAGTCCTCGGGAGGAAGGAACCGGGTCTCCAGGGGGCAGGAGCAGCATCCCCGGGAGGAAGGAGCCATGGACAGGGGAGAGGCCAGACGGGGTCCAGAAGTGCGCCACCCAGGCGCTGTTGAAAGCGCGGGCGACGTCCGAAGCCGCCGTCGAGACGAACCGTGAGCCGAACCGTGAGCCGAACCGTGAGCCGAACCGTGAGCCGAACCGTGAGCCGAACCGTGAGCCGAACCGTGAGCCGAACCGTGAGCCGCGGTTAGAGAGACCAGGCAGGGTCCCGGAGCGCGCCACCCACGGGCCGATGAAGGCATGGGTGACGTCCGAAGCCGCTGCCGAGGCGAGGGAAGAGGCCTGACAGGTCCAGAAGTGCGCCACCCAGGCGCGGATGAAAACGTGGGTGACGTCCGAAGCAGCTGTCGAGGCGAGACGGGGTCCAGAAGTGCGCCACCCAGGCGCTGTCGAAAGCGTGGGCGACGGCCGAAACCGCCGTCGAGGTGGTGAAAATGGTCGTGCATCGTCCCCCTGTTGGATGGGAGGCTGATGCGGGAACAGCGAGCAACGTCCCCATCTCTTCTGCGGGGCGCGCACCGAGCCTCAGTCCGCGTGCCGGTGGCAGCCACGGACGATTCCAAAAAATCCCCGGCATTTCGAGAAAGGAACTTGAGTTCCTTTTGCCGTGTTCGGGTCCGTCCCGGAAACTTCTCGAGACTTGTGTCAGAGTCACCAATGTAGTGCCGAGGAATAGGGAGTCGGAGGCGGTGCAATGGAGGTACAAAGCTTGCTTTAATGAGCAGCAGAAATGCAGGTGTTGTCGGGTCGCAGCCCGGGACGACAAGAGAAAGAGAGAGAGGAGGACACAGTATATACAGTAAACACATACAATGTCCGTGTGGGAACAATACCCCTACCCCACAGTTCCGTGGATGAATTATGTCCCAGTGTTAATAGGTGGTCACCACAACAGCATATTTTCTTTTGCCAGAGGTGCTTCTGAGCTTTCCGTTGCACGAGATGGGAATATACCGCCCTCTAGTGTCACACATCGATTGTACCACGTATGTCCTGCTGAATCAGTTTTAGATGTAACAATGGGACTTTTGGGCACTCATGTGTAAATATAGCATGATTTTGTACATTCAACATATCCAGCATTGATGGATCTGTTTTACAGAGTTCTGTTCTATTTTCTCCAAAACGGTTTCCACAGCAATTATATTTGTTAAAAAGTATTAATTATCTTAAGTTATTTGTTTCCTGTTTTCATATTCAGAGGAGGGTCTCCACAGACAGAATGTGTGTTAAACCTGTGTATCATTTAAAATCAAGTTTGTATCGCTTAATCATGTCCAAATATGTGTTCTCTAAAATCCCACGTGTCCTTTTTTATGATTTAAAGCTCTATGTGGGTGACAATGAGATGTCACAGAACCAATGAGCAGACCTGCAAAGCAATATCTTTTCTGCTGCTTTTAGTTACTGATTTCATTTCATTTCAAACCTTTATTTAATCAGATGAATCCCATTGAGATCATTGATCTCTTTTTCAAGGGAGACCTGCTCAAGTAGTTCGACATGAAACATAAAAACATAGACAGAACAACAAGGACATCATACAGCATCATTTACATAATTATCCACAGAAACAGGTACCAATAGCTTCCGATTGAGTAGCATCCAACCGAGCTTTAAAAAAATGTAGTGGCACCATATTGCTCAGCTTCCATTCCTTTTGCAGACTATTCCAAGACAGAGGAGCTGCGCATCTAAAAGCTGTCTTCCCTAAGACAGTCCTAGCAGTTGGCACATTTAATAAAACCACAGCATTTGATCTCAGGCAGTAGCCACTTACAATTTTCCGTGAGATCAGGGAGCGATATAAGATGGAAGTTTCCCTAACATGGCTTTGTATATAAAAATGTACCAGTGACTAAGCCTCCGTACAGTTAATGAAAGCAGACCAGCCCTTGCATACAGGGTACAGTGATGTGTTAATGCTTTACAATTTGTCACAAATCTTAGTGCACTGTGATACGCAGCATCTAACTTGACCAGGCAATTGGCAGGTGCATTCATATAGATCAGGGGCCGTATTCACAAAGCATTTTATCTTACCGCTAGGAGTGCTCCTAACTCGCGCTAAAACCTTTTACGTAGGAGTTTTTTCTTAAAAGTTATTCACAAAGCCGCTGAGACCTACTCATACTAAGGATAAATCACTAAGAGTGAACTAAGAGTGAACTAAGAGTGACGCGCCGTTGCTATGGATGACGTCGATTCCCGTGCATGAGTTTAGAAGCTGTCAGTACGGTGATTGGTTGTTCAGAGCAGGCGGTCTCGGTGAAACTCATCCGCAACATCCCACAAACGAGCCCACTAAATCACCGAAAAACAAGGAAATAGGCTAGAAATGTATTCCTATCAAATAGTTATGGACAGTGCAGTTAGCAGAATACACGCATGATGACAAGTGTGTGCAGACCACGATAATGACGTTGTATATGCACGTTAAAGAGAGAGAGCAAACAATAAAAATACGTAAATTGCATTAAAGGCAATTAAAAGCACCCTGCAAACTATTATCCAATGAGCATATTTCCAGCACTTAAACACTTTCAATAACAGCCCATACCGCCGTTCAAGTCCCCCTATCATGATGAATGAAAGTGAAGACAAAGTTAAACGCAAGCGAAAGCCCAATTGGTCCCAGGACCAATTGTTACTGCTGGCCCAGTTTGTGCTGGAGAGGAGGGGAATAATAAAGGGGACATCTGGCTCTGGAGTGACCAGTAAGAAGAAGCGGGAGGCATGGGAAGAAATATGCTTAAACATCAATGCTTCCTTCCCTGCGGTGTGTCGCTCTACCGACGACTGCGAAAAGAGGTGGTATGCGCTGCAATCACAGTGTAGGTCGGAGATTGCCGACTATAAAAGAGCCGTCGCGGCTACAGGTAAGTCCATTATTAACATTGCTTGCATTCATTTGGGAAATGCATTTGCATGATTTAAATTTACAATTAAGTAAGTGATATGAAACGTTGTGAATGAAACTGAAATTTAATTTGGAGGAGGATCTGCACCAAAGCCATTGTCCCCAGTTGCATCAGTGGTGTACGCCGTCCTAGGCTCTGACACCAGCATAACTGGCCTTGAGGGTGCAGCTGATCCTGCAGTCGAGTTGCTAAAGGAGATTGAGGGGTATGCATGCATTGCAATAGGCTACATGAAAAACCTTTCTGTTTAATATTTACAGAAGAATTACAATGTGCAACTATTCAACCCACTTTCCAAAAATACAAATGATATATATATATATATCTTCCCCACAGGAGAAATCAAGATGAAAGTCCAGCTGCAGCATCACATCACACAGCTCTTCCTCTTCTGAGTTTTTGTGAATAGGTCTTACTGAGTTAGGAGTCCTCTCGAGGACTTTTAAGCTCTCCTAAACTTAGGTGCTACTTTTAGGCCTAAACTACTTTGTGAATTGCTCTTAGTGAAAAAAATGAGTCCTACATTTAAGACTGACACGCCCATTATGTTTAGGAGTTTCTCCTAAATTCGCCAGTTAGGAGCTACTTTTAGCCCTAAGATCCTTTGTGAATACGGCCCCAGATCACCATAGTCCAGCACAGGTAAAAAGGTCACAGTGACTAGCCTTTTCCTGGCCTCAAGCGAGAAACAGGACTTGTTCCTGTAGAAGAAACCTAGCCTAACCCTCAGCTTTTTAAGCAGGTTATTGACATGAAGTTTAAAAGTGAGACAATCATCAAGCCAGATACCAAGGTATTTGTAACAGGTAACCACTTCAAGTTTTATTCCTTGCGTAGTTACAATATCTAAAACTGGCTCTGGTGTCTTTTTAGCTTTAGAAAAGAGCATTACCTTGGTTTTTAATCAACATTTAAAAGAAGCTTTAGTTCAGAGAGCTGAGTCTGAATAATGTTAAAAACAGCCTGTAATTTAACAACAGCCTCCTTAATGGAGGGACCTGCACAATACATCACGGTATCATCCGCATAAAAATGTAAAGTAGCTTCATCGACATTTTCACCTAAACTGTTGATGTAGATGGAGAATAAAAGTGGACCTAAAACAGAACCTTGGGGAACACCATTTGCAATGTTCAACCACTCAGAAGACAGCCCATCAAAATGAACACATAGGGACCTTTCAGCGAGGTAGTTCACAAACCACCCCACTGCATGGCTGGACATGCCTATACTGGCTAGCCTCTGCTTTAAGATGCGATGATCAACGGTGTCAAACGCTTTGGAAAGGTCAATAAATAGAGCTGCACAACTCTGCTTATTATCTAAAATACTCGCCACATCATTCACCACTTTCATTGTGGCAGTGATGGTGCCATGTTGCTTCCTGAAGCCTGACTGATGTTTAGACAGGATGTCATTTGTACATAAAAACACCTTTACCTGTTCACTCACTAAGCGTTCAAGAACCTTAGCCAGAACTGACAATTTAGAGATGGGCCTATAGTTATTTAATAAGGTGGCCTCCCCTCCTTTTAGTAAAGGCAGGACATACGCTGACTTCCACAATTTTGGAATTGTGTTTGTGCTGAGGGAGAGTTTAAAAAGAGTAGTGAGAGGTGGAGCAATAAAATCTGCAGCTATCTTTAAAAAGAAAGGTTCCAAGTTGTCCGGGCCAGCCGGTTTCTTAGGATCTAACTTGGTTAAAGCTTCACGAACAACATCAATAGTAAAAGGAGTAAAACTCAAAGGGTTTTCCAAAACACGTTTTTCAGAGTCACAGACTGTAGTGTTGACAGAAGCAGAGTTAGTGACAGATAATGGAGGCTTTGCCCTTTCTCAGTTGATGCTCAACAGTGGGATATTTCTGTATTGAACTATAATATATTTCAAACTGGTTTCAGACACTGTATTGTAATAAATCATTTATAATGGAAAGAATAAAGATTTATGGACGGATCAAATCATCAAATGGACTGATGAGCATCTTTTTCTTCTGATATTGATTGTTGCAATTTTTAGTTTCAGCTTCTTTCTTAAGCCTCAGGTATAAAAACTATGGCATTTCAGAGTTGACATTATTCTTAATTGTCATGGCTCGTTTGAATCAATGTTGAAGATCAATACAAATCTTCCTAGGACATTTAAACATTGAGAACTTAAGTTCCTGCTTGGCATATTTTTAATTCATGACAAATCCATCAGCTGCATTTTCATGTTTTTTATTGAAATAAATCAGAATATCCTACTATCATGGGGGTTACAGTCTTTGAGCAGAATACTGATCGATCCATTGACCCATGCTACCTCCATGGGAAATGCCAGGTCCTCTCTCCATCTACTAAATCTTCTTGACTGTTGTCATCATCCTCCCACTCCATCATCCTCTCATGCTCTTCACCTGTATGCTTCCTCTCCTCCATCATCCTCTCATGCTCTTCACCTCCACCTGTATGCTTCCTCTCCTCTTCCTCACTTTCAGAGGCCGGCAGTTGTGACTCTCTCTGTGGGACGACTTGTGATGTGAAGATTTCATCCAACTGCTCCCAATGACGTAAGACTTCAGCCTCCTCCTGATTCCAATGGGTCTCATCTTCTCCTTCAAATTCCTCCTCCTCTTCACTCTCTTCTCGCCCTACAAACCCTGACCCATCCTCTTTTAACTGATGTGAATCCTTCACCTTAGACTCAACTGAAACCCTGTCCCTAAATCCTAACTCCTCTGAATCAGGTTCAGGCATCACTCCAAGGATAAACCCACTTTCTTCTTCTTCATCCTCTTCGAACCCCTCTTCCTCTTCCTCCTCATATGCGTAGTCTAGCTCTTCGTCGTAATCATCATCGTCATAAGTCACTACATCATCACTTTCCAGCGGGGTCTCTTGACTGTTCAGCGTATCGGTGTTATGTATCGTGACATGGCCGACTCCGCTAATGCCGACTGGTAGAAGGTCATCTTCTGTCGTGTACGGCTGATCAGAGACCAGCAAAGACCCACTGCTGGAAAAACCTGAAATATATAGTTAAAAGTAGAAATGTGTTATCACTTTCATTGATATAACTTAAGGCAAGACATTAAAAAATCCTTTTCGCATAACCTGGTCAATGTTGAGAGATTGGGATGTGTTGCTTCCATAACATGCCTTTCTCTAAAAACGAGTTGAAATAAAAACATCCAAAAATACACATTTCGGTGCATGTTTATTTTACTTTATTTCTTTAGATGTGTCCTAAAGTCACCAAAAGTTAGCAGAGCATTTTCAAGAGTAATTTCCTGAGATATCTCAACTTCACTTACTATATTCCGAAGGATTGTAGACTGATTTTTTTTTTTCATTTTATTCCTAAAAACATATCAAATATTAGATTTAGATTTTTGGAGTGTTACAAAGAGATATTGAAAATTCCCTCTGTAAAAACCTTCAACTACTATTGTGTCAATATAATTAAAAACATGTTAACACCCATGGTTTTATCCAAATGGTCACAATGCGCACTTTCTTATTTCATGATAATGCCTCATTTGCTTTGTCAAACAAACATATTGTCTTAATGCACGTACACATCTGTAGGGTGTCCATTCTCCCATTCCACTTTTGGTGGGTCATAAGATAATTGTAAGCTACGCTAGTGATATAAACATGTTGTTTAGTGCCACTTAAAGTTACCACAACAATCCAATACATCCGAGTAGGAATGGGTGCATACTATACATGTCTTAAAACAACAAAAAAGACAAACCTTCCATCATGGCCATCTGGAGTTTAGAGGGCACACACTGTGAATCACAGCAGTCACATATGAACTTGTCACCAGAGAGGGCCTTCCACCTGTCATGGCAAATGCAACACAAATATTCTCAATCCATGTGGAAACAGGTGAAAGACTACAGTCCTGTAATGGAAATGTTTTAAAGTGCCAAATCTCACCTGTCCTTTTGGTAGGTGCATGATTTGTGAGCAGGACCCGGGTCTTCAGATGAGACCAATAACTTGCAGTGAATATCAATCTAAAAAAGAAACTGGGTTAAGCCACAGCTAAAGAATAACTAGGAGAATCCAGAGAATTATAAACCACACTCACCTCCGAGTCAGGGTCTGTAGTGAACTGGAAGGCCTGGATGGAGAATCTCAGGGTCTTGTCTGTCCGAGAGACGAACAGAGACGCCCCCTGGTCGCTCTTACTGTCCAGCATACAGCTGTGGACAACAACAATATGACACTAAAGAACCCAAACCAAAAGATTTTTCCAAAAATGCACACACTTTTCTCACCCAAAATTGCCAATGATGCTGTATTTGAGGGATGATTTAGAGTCACTGGATGGTGAAGCATAGCAGCTATTGATGTACAGTTTTGAACCAGTTGAGAGATGAGGTGCAGAGATCTGGAAATTAACCGTATTTCCAAGCTGGTACACCCGTGACTGGGCAGGTGTGCTCCACAAATCTAAAACATAAATATATCAAATAAGATGGGGCCAGAAGCTCTTTATTCCTGCAATATACTGTTCTTTAAACATACCATCCATCAACTCCATCTGGAAGTCATTTGAATTTCCCTTCAGTTCTTTACGCATAACAGGAGTCTCCCAGGTGGGCTGCACTGTCAGCTTGTGCACGTGGTGGTTCCTGGACATGGAGATAGTGAAAATCGAGCTTCCCCACACACACAAGATGATGAAAAAAAGCTGAGACAAACCTTTGATAACGGCATTCAATGTCCACATCGATCCGCTGCGCTCTAGTTGGGAAACGTTGTGGCGAAGGCTCATAATGGAGTGTGAATTTGTATAGCAGATAACCGGGGGGCGACTGTCAAAGTCCAAGAGGGGGTCAGACACTGTGATTGTAAGAGTATGCAGGGACAGAGACTGGAAACAAGTGACACAAATCTTACCTCCCGCACGGCTCCACACGCCGTCAGAGGGTACGTGAAGAGCAGGTCACCGTAGGGTCTGAGAACCCCGTTGCTTTTGCAGTCGCTGCCTAGTCTCAGCTCCTCTGCATTGGCACCCTGGCCGTAGAAAACTGGTTTGACCCGCAAGACAAAGTCAGCCGTGGAGCAGGTGACAGAAACGTCTTGCAGGTAATCAAAGTCCGACTGGAGCTTTTCCTCTGGACGCATAAACGCGGAAGTGAGTACAGACGATGGGGAAGGGGTGGCAGGTAACCGGTGGGGGGGGGTTCTGTCGTCTGTCGTTAAATGTTTGACTGATTTGGATTGTTTCTGTTTAAAATGCGTTTTCCTTCTGATGAATGGAGATTCATAAGTGTCCTGTGCGTAGCTGAGGATGCCAAGTGATAAAACACTCCACATATATATACACCACCACATCGCAACAGACTGCTGTGCTGTCCTTCTACCTTTCCCTTTCAATCTGCAGCACGAGACGATCAGCCACGGCTGGAGGTAATTAGGCGCGAGGATAAATCAGCAGCCAATAGGCAGCACGCGAGGTTCAGCTTCATTTGGGTGTTTCAGTCTTTAAAAGCAACTAGTGGAAGTTTCAATGTTTATTCGTGACTTAAAAACGTGTCTAACGACTTTAGAGTGAGTTTTATTTTAGAAAGATGATAAATTAAAGAGAAATAGGGGAAGTGTATTTAACGTTTGTTGTGTAGTGAAAACGGAAGAGGAGGGGGGCCACATTAGATTTTTTTGGAGATCTTAACTAAAGTGAAAACTAATTTTAGTCCTGAGATTAAAGTCATAATTCTCAGAAATAAATCATATTTTTACGGAGCCCCTAAGGGACATGGAAACAAAAGAGAGAGAGAGAGAGAGAGAGAGAGAGAGAGAGAGAGAGAGAGAGAGAGAGAGAGAGAGAGAGAGAGAGAGAGATAGATATCCGTATATTTAAAAAAAAGAAAAACTTCTGTTCAGAACCATTCATTCACTTGGCCCTAATCCTCTTCCGGAGTGAACACAGGCCGGTTTTTCATTTTTTTTACGTTTATTTCTTTGAATTCCATGCAAAAAATGTTTTAAAATCTTTATGTATTCTATGGTTTAAATGTAGGCCTACCAAATAATTGTTCGTATCATTGAGCAGCTTTTGTTAATTTAATTTTCAAAAAAGACTTACTGTAAATATGTTGTAGGTCCTATTTATTGGAAGTTACATTGACATCTACTACATTAAATGTATGAACATTATTGTCAAGGATTCAAAACTATGAAACTAAGGATTTTAGATTTGATCAATGGGCCAATCATCTTCCTTTTTAAATATAGGTGAACAATTTAGTTAAATATTCTAGATTTTGATATTTCAAACACATAGAAAGTTTTCTCTGTTTTTACAAACTTTATTTACAGACTTAAATTAAAAATGTACACCACATTTTTCATCTTTTCATTGATTTATATATTGCTCAACAAGGTCAAACTTAGAGAAATGTATTTACATATTATACACACATCTGCAAATAACACTTCGGAGACGTAATGTGCTTCATTCACCTCTTTCAGAGCAATTTAGAATGAAAAGTATAGATACAGAAATATATTAAGTTTCAAAGAGGTGCTGAAATCTTAATACCAGTAACACTGTAAAGGCAGTATGTTTATCACATTACAGCAACTTTTTCCATTTTCTTTTCTTAGAAAAAGAAATCCACCATTTTGATGTTTGATTTCAAGTTTTTTCCACAGGACATGAAAATCACTAACCACTCAAGGTTCATAAATTATTATCAACATGTGCCTTCATAAGAAACAAAAAATGAATCCCTTAAATATTTCATTCAAATAAATAGTTAAATAAATCATGGTTCCCTTCCCTTTGGGAGGGGAGAACATGCTGTATGACTTCATACTGGAGTGGACTACGATGTGAAAGCACATTCAGAAAGATCTAATAAACCAGAAGAGAAGAGATTGGCTGAAATGTGAAAGCACAGAAAAGGTTGAATGGGAAAAACTATTCTGTGAAGCAAAAACAAAAAAACCTGAGCAAGAATTTTAACAGAAATCTCATTGCAACTAATAATTTAAGGTGAACATGTAAGGCAGTGATTCACACATACAGTATATCATACCCCAAGGTGCCTTTTCCCCTTCAGGAGATTCAAGTTTTTAACTTGAACTAACTCTACAAGGAACAACGGCACCAAATAAGAAGTATAAAATGTAGCACAGC
The DNA here is from genome assembly GCA_943591055.1 of Gobionotothen gibberifrons. Lineage (NCBI taxonomy): Eukaryota > Metazoa > Chordata > Actinopteri > Perciformes > Nototheniidae > Gobionotothen > Gobionotothen gibberifrons. The sequence goes on from CALSBZ010046716.1 coordinate 2,244,423, forward strand.
TTCAGACGACTCAGTTAGTGGGATAGTGCTGGTATACCCTTCATAACTAAGGGCTGAAAGTGTGTGTTTCCTTCAGAGCACGCTGTCTGAATGGAAAGGCAAACACAAGTGACCTAAGACGTGGTAAACATTAACGGTAACATCACACTCCAGTCTGCTGCACGAGTGAAGGTCAGAGCATGTAAACCAGTAAATAAATACTTCATAAACTACTATAGATCACAAGCTGTGTCCCAATTCTGACCAAGTATTTCAGTATGTAGTGCATTCACAGCAGAGGAGTGTAGTAACGGTGTTGATGAAAAAAAAAGGCTGTCTACAACTTGTGGAGGTAAAAAAACATTGTATAAAGGAACACCTCAGTACACAAAGTCACACTTCTTTGGAAACTCAGTTTGATTTCAGTCTGTTGAGTAAAACTCCACCATAGAAGGATTACAACTCCAATGAGTCACACTTATAAGAGCTGTAGTTATTGAAAAAAAAAAAGGGTTTCTTATAATAAATGATAATGATTTCACTGTGCAGTTCTTTAAAAGATGGACAGTGCTGTGTGTCAGTTAAACAATGTAAGAAACCCTTTAAATAGAAAAGATTGTAACTTTAAGTTTTGGCAGATTTAATTGGGACACAGCAGGAGATGCCCCGGGCCGGCCACTAGAGGGCGATGTAAACCTGTGTGGTCCGCTGCAGGGAGCCTTAATGCTGAGGATGTTTGTGCAGCAGCTGTGGTCTGTGGTCTCTCTGTTAGTCCAGATAGTTGGTGGTCGTGTCCCTCGACAGTTTTGTGCAAATAGGTTAAAGCAGCTGTGGTGTCTGGCCCTTCCGCTGTTGCTACACCTCACTCCCCAGCACTGAAGTTTCAGACTCAGAGTCCCTGTTAAAGGATGCAAAAACACACACGTTACCCACAAAGGACTTGGCTAGCTTGGACAGGGTGAATAAACAGCGGAGCTAAACAGTTTTTTAAAAAGGTTTCATTTAAATGTAGCTCAGGTTTACAGAGTGGATCTCAATTCAGCGTCTATGAAGTTTGTTTGCAGCGTGCAAAAACGTCTTCTTCTGTGTTTTGAGCGCTTCTGTGTGCATTTCACTTACAGCATTTCCTGCAGTAGCTTCTGGTTGCCCTGCCTCCTTTCTTCATCAATAGGATAGGTCCTCAATATCAAAAGTCCCACAGCTATAAGGACCACAGGCACAGGAGAGACCAGCACCTTCAGGGTTAAACTGACCGCCTCAGGTTGTATACAGCTCCCTGTCACATAGCCCGCAAATCTGCGAAAAAATGTAGATAAAGAGAGAAATGTTGAGCTGATGTGAAAACAGTTGTGAAACACTGTTAGGGGAAGGATTATGGGATTGGCGACCACATGATCACCAGACTGATGAGCGCTAACATGGAGCTAATCTCTTTTAGTGTCGGAGACAGAAATCAACTAGCTTTCAGGGGTGACGGTGAGGATTCAAATGTACGTGAGAATCATCCTGAACTCACTTTAAACTGAGCGTAGAGACACCCAGAGACATTCCCGAGGCAAATTTAATGAAGAACACGTAGAAGGAGTAGAAGAGGGCTTCGTGGCCGTGGATGTCTGGGTTTCTGACCTTGAAGTCGTCCACGACATCAGGAAGCATTGACCTGGAAAACACAACGTTTAGAGGGAAACTCGAGACAACAACATATATCCATATCTGCGTATGGATGGTGTGGGTTTTGTAGTATAACTCGTGCTTACCAAGGCAGGAGGAAAGCTGCCGCCACGCTCACACCTGCCGCCACGGAGACCAAGTAAGAAATGATCAGGTGGCTCTTGATGCAGACGATGAGGAGCATGAAGGGCACGGCCCACTATAGAAAAAGACAGGAGGATGTCAGCAAATCCATACACTCACATCCTTTTTGAATGAATGTCTTTGTTGTGCCTAAAATAAGATGGTTTTTTTACTCACAGAGATGCCAAAGTAAACCGCCTTCTTCTTTCCAAAGCGGGTCAGAAACCACTGCCACCACGGGATGGTTAGAGTCCCTGATAGCTGGGGAAACAAAATATGACACAGAATGATCAGTTTGGCTGTTTTATTAAATCTCATTACGAATGCTTGCAAAAATATTAAATGATGTACAACGTTGATTTTTAACAATAAAAACGACTAATATATCTGGAATTGTTCAGCCAGATGAAGCTGTTTATCGTTGTTGGATTAGCGTTGTCAGGAAGAAAGATAAGAGGCATTTAAATCTCGAGGCCATACAGATTAGGTTGTTCTTCTTTATCTTGATTCAACTAAAAAATATAGTTGACTCTTCTCTGACATTGTCGCACATAATACAAACATGTTGTACATTGCAGGAACACTTGGAGTCACAGTAATGATTGCCAATGTTTCACTCACTTGGTTATTGTTATAATTGAGATAAGACGTGCCACTGAGGACACTGAGCTCATACATTTTGTATTGTGGTAGATGTTGAAGTTTTACTATGTTACTGTCAAGTGTGGGAATATGGCTTTTTGTAGTTGTAGTCATAAATACTATATTTAAACCAGAAATATACATATAATAATAGTGTACCAATACTTGTCAATGTCTTTGTTTAAAAAGGGGCCTAATTGTTTTGTTTGCATAAATGCATTTTCCTTTGTAATATTAACATACAAATTAACAACTTGTAAATGTGTAAATCATGAAATAGTAAACATATTAGTTGATTTATCTACAAAAACAATTATTATCCAAAAAACAGAGCTGCATGTTGGACTTGAGTGCTATAAGACTTCGATGTAACTAAAAACCTAGCTGCAGTTCTGGGCACGATGGATTAATGCTAACATTAATTTAGCATTAAAATCAATCAAATGTTGAACCTGGCTTCATTAAAAATATAGAAAATGTGGGAACTGGAAAGAATAAAGTGACCATGGGAGGATTAGGACAAGGGCACAATATGCTTTGTGTGTTCTTGACTTAACCCTGCAGGAAAACCTTTGACCTCCAGGTTAAACTTGGTCAACCGCTGTTAAATGACCACACAAGAACAAGCTTAGCACTAGGAAACCAGGGATGCATATCGTTGACTTTTTTACGATACCGATACCGATACCACTGAACGATACCGATACTCAACCGATACATATCGTGATACTTTGAAAATGTATCATCTCACAATTACTCCCATGAAGCGCTTTACGATATAGTTAACATGTCAAATGAATATTAAATTCAATTGTGGGACTTCTTGGACCTTTTAGTACTGAACAAACTATGAAAAATACATTCAAAATATGAAGAAAACCAATTATGGAATATCTTTTATAACACCCGCCATCAGGTGTGCCGCGTGAATAGCACATCTTGTCAATGCAAACAGACCGTTATAGCACCGTTATAATTCATGTTAAACCTGAGATTCCACTAGAGAACAAATAAATAATAGAATAAAGGTCATGAGATCTCGGCATTGCACAAACAAACAAATCTCATCTTTAAAATCAACATTTGCCTTCACTGGTGAGAGAAAACAAATCCCATCACAGTTCATTTGTGTGACTTTTACCTTTCTAGTATTGAACAAACAATGAAAAATACATAAAATATGAAGAAAAACGATTATGCAATCGTAACACTCGCCATCACAGGCCACGGACTCACTTTTAAAATAACATTAAAAAAAAATAATTTCTATTTTGTAAAAGTATCGAAACCGGATCTGATATCGGTACGGTATACCGTAGCCACCAGTAACCGGTATTTCAGTAATACCGGATACCGGTATGCATCCCTATGGGAAACATTAACTGCGAGCGAATACAATGGAAAATATATCCTTTCTCCCCCTAAACTCCCATCTCTCCGAATATGACACATGGTGCCCAAAAATGTTTCCACTCCTAATCAGAGGGAAAGCAGCAGAGCAGAAAGTAGCGAGAGAAGGTCGCAACCAATGGTGGCCGTTCCCATGGTGGGAGTGAGGGATCGCCAGGGCAACAAAAGCCCCACTGTGGGCCTGTCTCTCCCTCGATGTCCTGCTAACGCCAGGCGAGTGTGTGACAGCGAGACAGGTTCCCAGGAGCCCAAACAACACCTCGGGGTAAACAGTCCTTCAGTAGAACTAGAAAACACTCACCATGATGACTAGGAGAATGTTCTGGAAGTGTTTCCTATGGCCCAGAGAGTAGGTGATGAAAAGAGCAAAGTTTCCCTCCAGGAGCTGAAAAAAAAACAAAGGAAGTCATATTTATGAAATGTACAGTCCCAGATAAAGGAATGGTTTCACATTTTAGGAAGATTACTCTATAATGTGTTTGTTTAATGTTGACATGAGCACAAGGTGTTGTACCTTTCGACAGGTAGCAGCCCATTTCTTTATGCTAAGCTAAGCTACATGTACCCTCCCATGCATGAAAGTATACGCATAGGGAAACTAAATATTACCATGAAGGCCAGAGAGGTGAAGAGGAAGCCGATGACCAGTTTGACGTACGGTCCATGACTCATCACCAGACAGATGCCCTGACGGAAGGTGAGTAGTGTTTTCTTTCGCCCGTTATCTATAATTCGATATGAAGGAGAACATAATAAAGACATCTAGAAAGATTTTCCATCAGGATTTTAATCACCATGCAGAGACATCGTGGTGTGATACACTTTTTCTTTAAAGAGTTAGTGTCTGACAGAATGTGGCCAACACATTCAAACTCAGACTCAAGCCTTGGCTATGAGGGCCTGTTCTGAACCTTCAGCAATGTCTTAATTAGTTCAATTAACAGAACTAACGTTTGAATGTTGAATTCATTCATTTCAAAAAACCTTTCAAAGCTAAATACTGTAATAATGTTGTTTTGGTTCGTTTTCCTCTGACCCAATCGGTTGCTTTTGCAGAAACACTTAGCATGAAGATGATCTGTTTGTTTGCACTGACGCATCTTTCCCTCCTGCTTACGCAATGTGGTTTGCTTCTGTTGGATTCATTCAGAGTATATACATCTTCCAGAACAATAAACAGTTCATTAGCAGAAGACAACTTTCGTTCCAAGTCATAGGGCTTGTCATTAAAATGCAGACTTAGTTTTTATTTTATTTGATAAAAGATGTTGAGTCAAAAGTCCTCACAATCATGACTCAAGTCTGACAACCATCTTAGTCATGCGTCTCTTATCCACAGATCTGCTTTTAAAATATTACAAATATTCAGCTTTGGCATTGGGCAATGGAGAACTTGTGGTATTTCACAGATTCATACCTTTTTTCTCCTTGACACCCAGAAACAACACTGCCGCACAGCAGACGTAGATGATACAGATGACGCCTGAAGCAATAAGGTATGCTTGTTTCTGGAGATAAAAAACACAGCGTTAGTTTTTCCAAACGTTATTATCATTCATGATGTGACACAATGCAAAAGACATGAGGAACTCACCGTTTCCTCCAGTGAATAGCCGGTTGGGATGGTTGAGTTACTGCTGTCGAGCTCATCAGGGTCGGGACAGTTTGAGGCGCCACCTACTATCTGCCCCTGGATGGCTGTGCCCAGCACGGTGCCCAGCACCTCCACCATCATACCTGAGAGCAACAGAGAGAAGGTCAGCACCGGAACCACAACACACATCACCTGGACGTCTTAAAGGACATCCATAAACATTCATCTGTTTGCATTTTGCTAATTATTTATCTAATATATCATTCAATTTACTGCACTATTTATATTTCATTTGTATTTTACTCAAACATTCTCTTGCACTATTTTATCTGTTTTATTTGTTCTATATACACTGAACAAAAATATAAACACTTTTGTTTTTGCTCCCATTTTTCATGAGATGAACTCAAAGATCTAAAACTTTTTCTATATACACAAAATAACCATTTCTCTCAAATATTGTTCACAAATCTGAAAAAATCTGGGATAGTGAGCACTTAATAATAATAATTATAATCCATCCCACCTCATAGGTGTGGCATATCAAGATGCTGATTAGACAGCATGATTATTGCACAGGTGTGCCTTAGGCTGGCCACAATAAAAGGCCACTCTGAAACGTGCATTTTTGCTTTTTTGGGGGGGTCTGGGGGGGTCTGAAAACCAGTCAGTATCTGGTGTGAGGGTTATGGTTAGGGTTGCGTTTATATTTTTGTTCTATATATGTATATGTTGCACTGTTGGAGGAGCCTGTGACTTAAGTTTTTCATTGCCATATCTACACTCCAGCTAATGTGCAAATGACAATAAAGCCTTGAATCTTGAAACGTGAGCGGACGTACGATAAGCAGTGGCAGAGTCCCGCTCTTTCTGGTCGGTGGTGATGAACATGGTGAGGGCTGAATATGGCACGTGGAAGCACTGCAAACACAAACGCAGCGAGGTTAGTGTACACACTGGGCCGAGGGGAACTAAGTGCTGGGGAGTGTCAACAAAACCTACTAACCGTCTGCATGGACTGGAAGAGGCAGTAAAAGATCAGGTACCAGACGATCTTCCCCTCCTCAAATGGAGGCACGTACCAGATCAGGAAGTACGTCAGCACCGCAAACGGAGTAGAGCAAAGGATCCTGGGAAGAGAAGGGTGGAGGATTGTTAGGGGACAGTATGAAAAAGGCACATTTAAAGAAGATACACATTTGTCTTTAATAAGCAAATGTGTGTTTTTGGAACAATATCTTGACAAAGTGCACAACCTGCGATTTAAAGAATTCCCCCAACTGTTACTGTAGCTTTACTCTGCCTTTTCCGTCCTTGTAGCCACTTCTTTTCAACTCTGTCCCTGACGCTTTGTGAATAATCCCCCTAATCCTGCCTTGTTGCAGCTCGTGTTTGGAAAAAGGGCTCAGTGTGGGCTGCAGGAGGAGAGTGGGGTGAGCTGGGAGAACGCCCTCACCCCACTCAGACCCAGCAGCCTTTCCCTGAGCTCCAGCTGACCTCGCGGCAAAAACAGCAGTCCAGCATTAACTCTCTGTAAACATGAGGATATCATTTTTTCTCTTTAAAACAAGCCTACTTTTAGGGCTTTGCTGCCATACTGGAAAGAGAAACATTACATTAACAGAACATACAAATATTTTGAAACCAATTTATTGTTTTTAATTAAAAACTATGAATACTCTCTAGTTCCAGCCTGTGTTATATTGAACACGTTTGGGTTCAGGACTGTAAGACAAAAAAAAAGGTCCCTCCTGGAATCCATAATTGTGACTTTTAATGGATTATTTTGTCTGACATTGGATTGACCAATGAGCTGAAAAGAAAGCTGGAAGATTTGTCGATGACAAAACCAGCCTGACTTTCTTTGCATACATTTCTGCTGAGTTGTCATGCAAAAACGGGAAGGGCTGTCTCTCTTCCCTGATCGCCATATCACTGAACAGGAAGTGATGTTTCTTTATTGAACGAGACACTTCTGCACTCGCACGTGGTCATATGAAACCCCCACCCCCCCCTTCTGGTGTGAACACACGTGGGAAATGGCAAAGAAAGCACCTCCTTATTGCCTCTAACGTGTGACTGAATCAGGCTAATTAGAGCTAATTTCTCTGGAAATTGAGGCCAATTTGCGACTGTTTCGCCGACTGCCATGGCTGACTGAACAGACTCTTTCTGTGTCACATTTTGAGGTCAGTTAAGCACAGGAAATGACCTTGAGGTGCAAACACTAAATCAATTTGCATAGAGCGCACACAGAAAAAAGTGTTTAAAATGCAGACTATACTTAGTGTCCTATTCTAGTGCCATGCCACAAGATCTTTATAAAAACATGTTCACCACATAGAGGAAGAACCGATGAGGATGTAAAACAAGACCTGTGTGTGTTCCTGTCTATGACTCGTTGTTCCTCCGCAAATTAAAAAGCTACACGAGCCAAAGAGGATCATGCACACGTCCCTATTTTAACAATGACCTTCATTATTTCAACCCAGCATGCTTCTTGACCCAAGGTAACCTCTCTGCGCTTCGCACCCCTCCTAAGAAATCAAACACACACACACGACACACCCCTATTGCTTTGAGCTGATGGTGTGTTGAGGGTTTGACCAATCGCAGAAGCCGGTTACCTCCCCTCCCCCACCCATTCAATCCACATGCAACACGACTACATGCGCAGCCGGCATTTCTGTAGCCATGATGATGCTCAAGATATCTCTGAGATGTCACGTGAGAGAGATGCCAGTAAAGTATTTAGATCAGCTACTGCTTCATAGAAATAGAAGAGGCGGCATTTTGGCTTTATTGTGACTGAATTATTGGATTTATTCCCCCAGATTCTAAGCAAACCTTTCCATCCAGCTGTTTGATCTATATCATGCTTTTAAATTACGTAATCGTGGTTCAAATAGCAAATGTACATTTCATATAATTTAATAGCAGATGTTATACACACACAGGAAATGAAAAGGTACCCTGTACAGTTTTGTGATGTTGTTACACACGTGACATCTACAGGCATGTGGGAGTACACTACTCTGAAGCACAAAGAAACGCAGCAATGCATCGACAAAGGCAGTGAAGAAAAACACTTTTAGCAAGCCAACAAGTAGAGCGATTAAAGTTGTACATAATAAGCTACAAGCTCAAAAGCATATCCATTCAAAAGTGGAACCCAATCGTCCTGACTGACAGTAAAAACAGCTGCTGGATTCAAGCACCCAGCTGGATCCAGAAAGACATGAAGATGAAGGAAATGCTGATGTTTGTGCATTAGGATGGTTACTCCTTAGCTTCAGGGTGCGTCACACGGATGTGATGCAGTGTTTCATACCGACTATATTCTCAAACTGCTTCAACTCATTACGAGACAATTCAACCGTGTTGCCATGGTTACTGCCCACAGCTCATGAGCTGGCTTTTTCTGTGCATTTGCCACACAATTCACTATCTTGTGCACTCATTTTCAATATTTCCTTATTATCTCTTCATATCCTCTTCGCTGTGTGAACTTGTCATACATGCATTCAAACACCTACCAGGGCATCATGCGGCCGATGCCTGTCCATCTACTCCGGCTCACAAAGAAACCCACTGTGGGGTCTGTGACCGCGTCCCAGGCCCGGCCCACAAATAGGATTATAGAGGCATGGAAGGGATCCAGCTACAGCGAGAAAGTGAGAAAAGAGTGAGTCATAGAACCAAAACAGAGAGGAAATGCTACCTCATATGGCACGGAGTATGAGTCTGATGAACTGTGTCATTTGTTTAAGGAAATTCAAAGCCACTGTAAGGTCTCATCTCTTGAGCTGAATGCCTTTAGTTTAGGTCCTACTGTGTTCAGTGGGAAAGTATCATTTGCTAATTGAGTAACAAAGCAGTAGGGGCAAGGTTAATTCGCTGGAACGGCTACTTCAGGATTAAGACTGTTAAACTGATACAAAGCTGAGGAGAGCAAACACAAGCTTCAGCCTTGGAGTTAATCAGTAAGCAGAACTACGGAAAAAATGCATTCCTAACACTTGTTCCTCTTACACGAATGTTTGCCTTTCCAAACTAATTCAAAGAGACTGTATATTTGCAAGAAAAACATTTGTTTTATAGCTCAGACAAGTGCGATTTCACTATTTGGTGTGGTTCGTGTCATCACCTGAGCCACATCCAGCAGGTAGAGCTGCAGGAAGAAGCCCAGAGCGCTGCCTGTGATCTGGTAGGGAGCCCCACCGATGGCATAGCAGAGTTTGTTCCACACAGACAGACGATTTCTCTGGTCCTTTGGCTGGAAGACAAAGAAAGGGAGGGACAGAGTCAGCGTAATGTCCTTAGCTTGGCTTTATAACAGCGTTTGCATCTGTAAACAATGAGGAGCTATAAATTCAGATTGGCAGTGGCGTGCTACGTGATCATTATCTCCAGCTCTCTTCTGTACTCTGGAGTTTATTACATCTCTTGTTTTCTGCTTCAACTACTTTCATTCATCCTTTTGTCCAAAACTCTTCCCATAATTGATCGCCGTGATAAACAGCTTGTAACCACAAGTGAGTGAGATTGGCTAACTTCCCTCAGCCCACTGCTCAGAATGCCAGATTAGAGAAAATCCCAGAGGCGTGAACGTATGAGGTTACTGCAGTTCGCACAGACTCACTACATTCCCGCGTGTCCATTGGCTCTAGCGATAGGATGTTGGAGGGAGTGTAACATTTCATGCTGAGTAGCCAACAGTCAGCAGACAGCTTAGAGTCTCATCCCATCGTTCGGCCACGGCCAATCACCTGTATCAGCAAGGGGATCTCTACATCAGGACTCACATCCTCCACAGTAAAAGCAGCATCCCCTCATGATGGGAGCAAGTTGATACCGCTGTATTCACAAATCAGGAAGGCTTAAATGTAACAAACCTATGCTGGCCCATTTATTGTGTGAAAATAAAACCTAACTAAGAAATACTGTATAGACCACCTTTGATGATTCCTCAACAACATTTAATGTTTTCCATAGGTGTGTCTATAGAGGTATCTAAGGCCAAATTACAAGTATTTCTTTGATTAAATTGTTTTATCTAAAAAATGTCTTAACTCAGTTGAAATTAATGTTCTGTCATATATAAAGAAATATTTGAGACTTATTTATTCAATACCCTCAGACATGGCATTCAAAAGTAGGCAACCTTAGATCATTCATGCTCATGCCAATCTGATATGGCTGTTAAAAGAATAGTACCTCTGCTGTGTAGTAGCACACAAAAACGTATTTAACATAAATCTCAATTTTGAAAACACCTTTTTTCTGACTCTTAACCCAACTTAATCATGCAGCTCTGGAGGATATGTAACACGTCACGCTGTGCGGCACATCTGTCCTTATTCATCACTGCTGACTCTAGGCCTACGGTTAAAATCAAATGTCTAAAATGGCAAGTTTAATGAAGACGTGGTCCCTTTAAAATCGGCATGTCGCACTCAAGAGCAGCTGTCCGCGGACAGATGGACAAACCGGGTGAAATTCAAACACCGAGGAGTCAGGGGAGATTTTGAACAACGGAAAGGAAGTAATTGAAGGTAATAGACGTTACTTTCGATTTAGGCGCCCTTTGTAAAGGCTGTAGCGGCGCCTTCTCAGTAAAACATGGCTACGCATCTTTTAAAAATAAACCATTAAATGAAGTATAAATGTTTTATCTTACCTTTGCTGTCTTGACCTCTGTATTTATAGGTTTGACTGATAGTAAACCCGCCGCGTACTGCTCGGCTCCCTCTCCTCTCGCCATTGCTTCTTCAAGAAGATCAAGTAATTTATATTATTTTTAAGATATCGTGATGTTAATCATTGTCAGAAGAAAGAAGCCGCTTCACAGCCTTGTGTAGTGTCTAGTCCAGTGTTCTGATGTCTGAGTCAGTCAAGCAGCCAGGTCTCTCGTGCTCGCTTCTACTACGCCTACGTCACCAAATGTATGACGTGAACATCGCCTGTTCAGCGGCGGTGATGCTTTTAGGTAACATGTGGTGATAAGAAAGTGATTAAATATCCCTTTTTACTAAGCTATACGCAAACCTTGGTATACGTTTTGTCAAATAAATAATAGCCTTACAATATATTTACTCTATCTGTAAGCTACTGTTTCAACAAAATAGAATTGTATTTATAATGGTTGCTGTTTTTTGTTTCAACCGGAAACTGGGAAAAAATAACCCTACGAAGCGCCTTGAATGCAGCAGCGAGCAGCAAATGACTATCACACTTTTCTTTTTGATAAAACCTAAGCAATTTAGTTTAGTTTTCTTATTGGATTGCTTGAAGCAATTACAAATACATGTGTAAGTGCAGTGCAAAAAAAAGAAGCAATTCAAACAATTTGAAGTGAGAGTTTAACTTCAGTGACAAAATAGATTCACAACAGTGATGACATCCCACTGACTCACATATACCTCATTCATATAGGCTACTTGATTCACTTTACACACACACACACACACACACACACACACACACACACACACACACACGTCATTCATTAGGCCATTAGGGAGTAACAATTATCAAAAGTTAAATAAAACAGACTGGACTTTACTGTATGGTGACACAACCTTTCTCGCTGATTTTATTTCAGTATTTTGATATACGGGACAACCTATTTTAGTGGAGGGAGATATCTTATCTTGGCAGTAAGCGTGTTTCAAGTTGGGCCTTTCCTGAAACCAGATGCCACCCCTTCCTTTCCCACCCCTGTGCTACTAAAATAAGTTTGCAGGTCACATTAGCTACTGCATATAAATATAAATTATATCAGCTTAAAAGGAAATTAGCCTTCCCTTCTTTCCTCTCATATTTAATTATATGTCCCTTTTTTTTTACCTCTGTCATTCATCAGCACGACCAATCAAAAGCTCCAATGCAAAGCCACGTCTTGAGACACTTCAAATAAGACGCATTGAAACACTGTTGTTTCCATTTAACCTTGAAAGGTCAACTGCATGAGGACTTTAAGCACTTAAGACATGAAGATGAAACACAAAGAATATGACTACACCAAATCCTTAAAAACAAAGTAAAGGACAAATCCAGAAAAAGTGTGTCTTATAACTCATATATAAAAAAAACAAGGATTCCCTTTTTTTTAGAGACTAAAAAAAAATATGTTAACAGTAATCATTCATAACGTACCTTTATTTATCTGGTTTATTGATTACAGAATCTCTTTTTTAAGACTCTGATTAAGACAGCAGCAATTGAGCCTCAAAATACTCACAAACATTTTCAAACACGACTACAGTGTGTTTGCTTAGGAACATAGCAGGTTTTTCTCAAGCTGGTTTCCCCCTTGTTTTAGTTTGTGAACAGCCACAGGGAAACGAAGCCCCCAGGGTTGGTTTTACGGAGTTGTGGGGAATTTACTTGTCTCATGACATCCAATAGCAGAAAACATCTTAATCCTGCAACAGTGGCCATACTGCCATCCTTTACAATTTGTGTAAATTAGTAACTTTGAGCACTTAAGGTCCATACTTTCACCTACTTCTTGAACAAAGCTTTCATTGTGATAAAAAAAGGTAAACATTTCAGAAAAGTAAAGCATAGACTCTTGTTTAGGCTTCACATCACAAAAAACGTTATCAACTAAGAACATTGCTTTTTTGGGGATATTCGCTGGCAAGATCAGACAAGAGGAACTACAAAAATAAGATGTGATACATTTCCACTTAAAACTTTATTGACTAGAGGTTTGCGACACATTTGATCTCTTACAGGACTGGCCGAGAAATAAAAGACACCCTTGCTAAACTCAGTACACTAAGAGGTAACTTAGTCTGGTATAAACAGTACCTTAATGTTAGCACATTTTAGGTATGTTTGTTGCTGAGACATTACAAATGTGTGGATTTAAGGTTTTTTCAATGATTAAAATGAAATCTTAAGTTCGAAGATAAAAAGGTGGACTCTACAAATACTCCAGTATGAGAAAAAGTCCTGTTTCCTGAATTAGACTCACAGTAAATCTAAGTATGAGCAGCAAATCGTAAAAAGAAAAAGTAATAATTAGGTTATATGATATATTGTATTGTTGAATTATCATCACGTATACATTCATGGAAAATCTGTGTTTTTGTGTTACATACGGTTTTGTTTAATCAACTTTACGTAATGTTGAGTTGTACCTGGATACAATATTTCATGTGGTTGTGCACTACTCTCCAGCCAGCCTCCTAATGTTAGTGACAGTTGTGCTGCTGGAGGCCTAGACAGGAGTTCAAAGACGGTTTTATCCAAAAAGGATGATCATTATTTTATTAGTCAGTGGCCACAGGGCAAATAGTGCAACGGATCCAGCACACAGATATTGTTTGGGCATCCCAGAGGTGATGTCATCATATGATTTATATGTCAACTTCTCATCTAGACAATGAATAATCATTTTTAAACTAACGGATAACTAAAGTAGAGTAAACAATCTGAAAAGTTGGCAAATGTACAGTCTCATAAATGGATACACAAGTCAAATGCCACCTGGAGCCCAAATATATCAACTGTTGGGACCTCTTTAGTAAACATACAGTTTAAAGCCTCAACCATGGCGCCATCTGTTGGTCATCAATATAACAACACAAAGAACTGGGCTGTATACAAACATGTAAGAAGTTGTATTCTTCTGTGTTATTCACATTCTTGAAAACACACATTCAAACATAATATATATATAAAATGGACAGTTGTTACAATGTACAATACTGATCTCATGTGACCTTTAGAAACTGGTTGTGGAGCCAATTAGAACAATTATCTCAGTAATAGAAGGGAGAGAAGTATCTGCAACTATTTTGTCAATACTGAACAATTGCAGTCAATGTTTAGGGGATCCTAGAGTCTGATCTACGATGATCATGTGTTAATCTGATATTTTCTGTTTTGTTACAATGTCTGGAGTTTGGCCATGCATTGGCAGAATACAAATACTGCACTTGGGTATTATTCTAGGATGTTTGTTCTTTGAGTATTTACTTGAGTATTTCAATTTTATTTCATTTCACAGGTTAATAGATTCAAGATTCAAAGGCTTTATTGTCATATGCACAGTAGCTACAGTGTAGAAATGGCAGACCAAAGCTCCTCCAATATTGCAACATAGTTATGTACACAAAACAATAAAAAAAAAGAAAGAAAAAGAAACAGTAGAATCAAATAGTGCAGATGATGTTGTAAAACCAATGTAGAAGTAATGGAGATTAAGTAAACTACCGTATATACATGTCAGACATTTAAAAAAAGCAATAAGCTAAATAAGCAAATCCTTTTTAATATCCAACATAAAATAAACCACTCTCAGCCACAAGCTCAATACAGTGTTTTTCGAAGAATTTATACAATATCACAAAACTAAATATTGCGATCAATTGAGTGTATACATTTTTTGTTACTTGCCATGACATTGTGTGCAGATTCTCATTTTGTAAGTGGCCAAGTAAATGCAGGAGTATACTGTATATACATGTTAATAGAATAAAATATACAAGAACAGAATGCGAAATTAAATATTGTACAGTAAAACTAAAATGAAGTTCTCTTTATTGTAGTGATAACTATCTAGATAAATAAATTGTAAGATGCAATGAGATGAATGCTTTAGTTTATGGATGCACTTAACAGAGCTCAGGAATTAAGCAGACAATTGTACCTTACTCCACACCAAGTGGAGTATTACTTTGCTGATTAGGATTTCACATGATGATCTTACAAATGTATGCATTGTTATACCTTACATCTTAACAGCATTAACACGTTTGTAATATTAGTCCCATCCTGACCAGCCGCACCTTTAAGATCCTATTTTGCTCAATAATATACATTTTCAGTGCAACAACAGTCAAGTAATACCACAGTGTAACATTACTCACCAGGGTTAAAAGTAATTTAGCAGAAGGGCAATTTTTATATAATTATTTTTCTTTTCATTATCTTATATAATTGTAAATGTGTGGCTTATTTTATTAACTTATACACTGCTGGGTAGATTACATTATAATACATCATCATTGATAAGCTGATTAAATGTTTGCACCTGAAAGTACCTAGTGACAGTACATAGTAGGCTACTATAGTAAATGCACTCACCAATGATAATAAAATGACACTCTGAGGGGCAATTTTTCTGCACTTTTGACTATTGAAGTTGCTGATAACACTTCTTTATTATTGTTGGAATGCACACCTTTTACATGTTCTTGAGTATTTTAACATTGTCTTACTTCAACAAAAATTAAGGAAACACTTCCTCTACCAACATGCCATTCCACAGTAAGATGTGAGTAAACAGTTATTTACACACAGCAAACACCAGGTGGCAGTCTAACTCACTCCATGTGTGCTGCAGTGCGGTCTTGGTTAAACTCAGGGATGTGGCTCTCTCTAACAGCTGTAATCATGTTAGTATTTCATAGAAAGTAATTATTTGTTTCAGCACGTTATATGTTGTTCTCAGTTTGATTCAAGCTGCTGTGAAGCCATATGATGTAAATGTGTAAGAAACCAATGTATTGCTGGTTTGAGAATGTCTTTCATTTACAATGAACTCAAATTAACCACATCATGTATATAATATAATGCTAAACAAGGTCAGGAAATTAGACTGTAATCATATTTTAATGCTATTTTCTGTAACACAGCACTTTGCTGAGGAGGAAACGAAAGCTGTGATAACATCTAGTAAAAGCTTGAAAATGCATGCATTGCTAGATATAGATCTTTGTTGTGTTGGCTGGTTGCAGGTAAAGCTGGTCCCCCGCTGATCACACTCTCATGGTACTTTGGGGGGGTTGTCAGAATACGGTGTGTTACATCCCTGGGGAGCAATAACACTTGTGTGAATAATTTATCTTTCTCATCTGCATTCGGGCTTTTCACTGAGCTCTGGGTGACTGGTCCCACTTTTGCTACAGCTTGTATTATTTGAGATGGGCGGAGAAGGTGAGAGGTCAGGGTTAGAGGGTCCTTGTGTCGCAGAGGTCGTGGGGAAAAGGAGGACACCCCCTTGTATAGCACATGGGGACAATTCCCCACCCAGTGCCCAAAAACATCCAAATTCCTGCACTGCATTGTGTCCCATATTCTTCAGGCGTACGAGTGGGTGTTGCAGACTACATGAGGACTCTGCTGAGGTAGATCCCGACCCCCCGCACCCCTCTTTACCATCCTCACACATATGCTACTATAGCAATAAAGGACAATGGCGGGTACTTGAAGTTAAGATGGGAGATGACTTGGGGAGCAGGCTATTGTTGGTGTTAAGCATTGTCACCCCAACAATGTCCCTGCTGAGGAAAAGGTCTCCAAGTTTTAATGACGGAACAGAAGAGAGGAGATGGAGGAGGAGGAGGGCCTCATCTGAATTTTATAGCACCAAAGTTCTTTCTTTCTTCTCTTTGGCAGGGATGAAATACTCCCAACATAGCAGATTGAGGGTTCCTCCGCTGTGTAATTATGGGATGTGAAGTTACAGGATCCACAGGCTATGATCATTGCTCTGCAAGTCAAATAACTCCCAAATCACATTGGGGTGACTAAAGTCTATCTCTCTTTCTGAATGTTGTAAAGCCTCCTAAAACTGATACTTCAAATGTATCTGAACTCTGAAGCCAACATGGAAAAGTAGGCCTGAAAGAGTTCAGTCAAATTCAAATGTGCACACAATATGATGGTAAGTAGGGGTGCAAGAGAAAATTGATCACTTGAGTGATTGCGATATATTGTTTTTTTCATATTGTATCAATTCTTTGAAAACACTGTATCGATTTGTACCTAGTTTACATGCAAACTTTTGTGGCTGAATTTTATGTTGGATATTAAAAAGGACTACACTTGTCTGATTGCACACAAACAATATACCAATGCCAATGCAGAGATTTGGTTTGCAAGTAAACACGCAATTGTTCACATTATTGCAAACTACCAAATCCCCTCCTGCTGGTGCAGTGGGATTGGCTGCTGTGGAATAGATTTATAGTTTAATAGTTGTTTAAAACAATTATCATTTTTTGGGGTTCAGCTTTGGGCAAGGTATCAAGATGCTCTAGGAGGTCAAGCATTAGATTTGTGACTGAACTCTGCATCTGGCGTGATATTGATTGATTGTACGTTTGGCTCGTTTTAACCACGCAACACACTTTGAGAGGTCACACAATCAGGGGAGTGGGCTCAGGCCGGTCGCTGACAACAGATGCACATCACTAATCAGTGTCATTAACTTGGCCTGAATATGACCAGAGATCCTGGGGGGTAGGGTGGGGTTCTTGTCCACCCAAGATGCTTAAACAAGGAGATGACGTGCATGCTAGGGACCAAATGGATCAATATGTTGGACAGGAGGCCATGGGTGGTGTATGATTTTGACCTGTTGGTGTCTGGTCATGAGACGTTGGTGAACTTTGACCTTTTTTGCTCGCCAGTGAGGATAAAACATTTGTTCACGCCAAACAATATATAGACAACTCACGTGTCATACTTAATCATTGGCTTGTTCAATATGTTTATATCATGGTTAAAATAATTAAAGGTCTCAGGTCGTTGAGTGCACATGGGTTTTACAAGGGTGGTCTTTTCTTTCTCTGCCAGAGCTGTTACTCTGGCCTGTAAACATGGAATTTAAGACCCAATATAGTAGTGTTTGTTTAAGACATTAACTTGTTAGCTTTCTCTCACTGTAAAGAAGATTACTCACTTCAGCACCACCTGCAGACAGCTGAATCTCAACTGTCCGTGCGCTCGTTGTGCTCCTTTGTGTTCAAATGCAAGCCGTTCAAAGATGCGCTCCACCCTTCACTATGGAAATGTTTCGGCTTGGAATCCAATACGCTTGTTTCAAGACACTGAAAGTGGAAAGTAAGGATATTGAATTCCTACCTTTTGTCATACAAAGTAAAAGACCTGATAGTAAGTCAATAGCCTTCCCATACCAATACAACTTTAAAAAAAACAGCCCTTCAGCGGTTTTGCTTTTGAGAGGGAGATTTTGAGGTAAGACTTATAAGATCTGCTGATTTTAACAGGATTAAAGAAAAGAGGATCATCTTAAAACTAGTGTTTGGCCACAAGGTTAAGACAAATAAGCTTTGATTTAACTCAGGATCATTTGAACAGACGCGTCTAGAAATGCAAACACATCATGAAGACGTCAAATTAAACACGACTGTTGAGTCAAAGACCAAATGTGGATACTATGTGGGCTATGACTATCACAACTGTATTATGGTATACTATAGAGAAACATTTATTCAATATTGTTTGTTTATTTTGTTGGGATGCAGTGGTGATAGGTGGATCAATAACTTGAGTAAAAGCAACAATACATCAATGTAAAAATACTCAAGTAAAAGTCCTGCATTTAAAGTGTACTTACAGGTAGAAATAAGCATTAAACAGGAAGATACGCCCGTGGATATTTATTAGTAAAGAATATTAGGATAGATGATTATGTTTACGATAAATTAATTGTTTGATTTATAAAATGAAGTGAATAATGCTGTTAAGGATTCCTTAAAGCCTCATTGAACAAACACAAATGTCAAAATATTCTGCTCACCATCACATAAGACAAAGGCAAACCTTAAAGTCTTTGCAGTGGGGAAGCTTAAACACATTTGTAGTTTTGCTTTGTGATTGTAGATAAAAAAATGTGGCAGTCGACTATTCAATAGGTTGAATAATTTGCTTCAGCTCCATATAACATATTGCATCATAACAAATGTATGTGACAGAGCTCTTCCCCTGCTGTTGAAGGTCCACTGAAAGTTACTTTATATAACGATGAGTAATTACATCTATGGAAATGCTTCAAATCTAATTTAAAGTTGATATCAAGTTGATGCTTGAACGCATTTTCCTGATATAAAAATTGATTATCAACTAGAGCTGATAAACTAAATATAGAGAAGCCTACAATATTCCAATGTGAATGTAGAGAGATATGTAATGGACGCTACAACGAATGGAAAGAAATCACCAAGCTGTATAAAAAAGTATCCAACAATTATGTTACTATTATGTTACTAACTCCTATTATTACTAAGAGCAGCAAATATTGATGATATAATGTGTCAGTTATTTATTGTGACCATAATTGGTGGTGTAGACGGGGCGGGGCCGCGCGCCTCCCCCGCCTCTGATGCAAATGATGGGGCTTTACCCGGATCTACCGCTGCAGATATTTCCGAGGCTCCTCCTTGCTCTTTTTATCGCCTTATAACAGGATATCTCACTGGCGCGAAAAACGCACTGTGTGGCTTTCTGTAACACATTGTGGGGTAGACCTTGTGCCTGCAGTTTCAGTCGGCCTTTATACCTTTAACTTAAACAAAAGTGCACATTGCGTCGACAAAAGCGCGTCTGTGTATCCAGCAACAACTCGGCCGTCTGATCCCGGTGAACTCGCTGCCCTTTGCCTGCCGGGGGATTTCCTATGCCCTGGATATCGCTGTGGGATTGTACGGAGAGCCGGTGAGTAGTTTAAATACGCTGTCTGCCATTTAAAGTTTTACAATAAAGAACTAAGAGCGGTGTGAGAGGGTAAACCCACGATGTGACCGAGGAGCAGTCACTTTTCTTTCTCTTCGCCGGTTCACATGAGTGCTCTGAGGAACAAAGCGCTGCCTACATTTCAGGAAATGCAGCCCTGCATGTTACTTTTACTGCAGGATGGTCCTGTAGTTCTCTTCTGTATATTTTAAAACGTGCACTGCATCATAGTTGACGCCTGTATAAATATAACTACATTATGTAATAACCTTGTGGACAGTTTGAGTCCATCCCTGTAAAGAGAGCATCCGCAAGATGCAATCAATTATTAATGTGGTCCCATTTGCAGAAAGTAGGCTGTGATATCCTAATGGCCCATTCGATGGATACTTGAAAATGTGATACATCTGATGGAAATTACTTTAATAGATAATTTGCTCATCATGCTGATGTTTCCCCCCAGGTTGTAAAGGACGTTTCCAAAGACCACTGCTGTGATTCGATCATTTCTGGGAATAAACTAGAGGATTTTATTAACTGGGAATATGGAGTTCGACTGCTACCAGCACTATTTCATTGACGATTTCGACAGAGAGGAGGATTTTTATAAGTCGACCGCACCGAGTGAGGACATATGGAAAAAGTTTGAGCTGCTGCCCACCCCTCCCATGTCTCCCACCCGGACTTTGAGCGGCGGTGCGCTGCACCTCTCGCCGGGAGACAAGCTCAGCTGGCTGTCCAAAGTCCTGGGTCAGGACCAGGAGTGCGAGGGTCAGTTCATCCCGGACACGGAGGAGCTGTTCGGCAACCTCAGCTCCATCATCATCCAGGACTGCATGTGGAGTGGTTTCTCTGCCAGTAAGCAGCTGGAGAAGGTCAACGGGAGAGTGTCAGCTGCGGCACAGACCTGCGTGTCCCCGTTGGCCCAGATCTCCGTGAGACCGAGCAAGGCGCAGTGCGTCTCACCCGCTGTCCCGCATGTCGCCTCGGCCACAGACTGCGTCGACCCCACAGCTGTTTTCACCTTGCCGGGAAGCAGCTGCAGGAAGCCGGCGTCGTCTGGCTCTGAGTCTCGCTCTGAGTCCTCTGGTAAGGAAGCAATCATTATTGCCCCACCCTGCCCCTTTCTATTGCCCTCTAACAATGCGTAATTTGGAAAGCTGCGCTGCTGTGCATTACTGTGGTGCAGATGGGTTATCAAGTTCATCAGTCAGTCACGTTAGAGCTGCATTTTACTCTCACTTTGACAATGCGGCACATGCTTGCTACCCATGCAGTCTTTTAAAAAAACCGCGCCCTCGTCACGTTTTACTTACATTTCCCCTTTCGATATCTTCCAGTAGCACTGCATTACAATCAGAGTGCGGTAGAGGGGCGGGGTGGCCGAGTCCTGGTGATTTATTACTAGGCTACTACACACTCACAGCGACAGACCATGAGAGTAACTCTTTCACATTTCCTGAATTAGGGAGTGCCCCCTGCCAGCAGATCTCCTCCTTTAAATTGTTGATGTAAGCTCAGTTCTCAAAGACAAAAGCCTGAATTCCTGCAGGCTTTGGCATGGATGACCACTGCTGTTAACACCCCAGCCCTGCTCTGCCTCATATGGAGGGCTAGTGGTGTGCATGCTCGGCTGTGGAATGCACTTCCTTGTAGCCAGTTTAGTTACAGTTTGACTCTTAAAGGAATGTGAAGTCTTTTTTTTTGGCTCTGCAAAATGTGTGTATTGATGAGTTGTTCATTTGTGATCACAGATGATGAAGAGGAAATCGATGTGGTCACTGTGGAGAGCAAGCAGAACCGGGTGCGGCCGGCGAATGTCAGAAAGTCGGTGACCGTCACAGTCCGAGCTGATCCCTGCCCCAAACGCTTCCACATGTCTGTCCACCGGCAGCAGCACAATTACGCTGCCCGCTCCCCAGACAGCGACCCCGATGATGATGATGATGATGATGATGATGATGACGACGAGGATGAAGACGAGGATGATGAGGAAGAGGAGGAGGATGAGGAGGAAGAGCCTCAAAGCAAGCGTACCTGCACATCATCCAGTCAATGGACCAACTCCTCGGCTAGTGTCTCCCAGCCAGGCTCCCCCTCTGAGAGTCCCCAAAACTCTGACCTAGAGGACACTGACCGCAGGCGGAATCACAACTTCCTTGAGAGGAAGAGGAGGAACGATCTCCGGTCCCGCTTTCTCGCTCTACGGGATCAGATCCCTGGCTTGGAGTCGGCCAAGACTCCAAAAGTGGCGATCCTGACCCAGGCGACGGAGTTCCTGGCAGACCTGCACACCCGGGAGAAACGGCAGCTCCAGGAGAAGAAACGCCTCAAAACTCGACAACAGCAGCTTCTCCGCCGAGTAGCTGAACTGAAGCGTTCTTGAGACGCATACTTTTAATATAAACTCATTCTTCAGTCAGGAGCATGACTCTCCAGTTACCTGTCACTTTTGGAAAGCTTTTCCATAACAACATGCCTCATGTAAATAGCTGTGAATTCTTTTTTTGATATAGCTTTGGGCTTCCTATGAAATGACTGTGCTAGCCAATGAACCTGATACGGGGAGGAGCAGCAGTTAGTTTGCTGTGTTTGATTTTTTTGTTTTGAAAGTATTTTAGTTATGAAAAGTTTTTCTAGCTAACATATTTCCTGGTATGCTGTGATGGGGAAATAAGAACTTTGTTAATAGTTGATCAGTGTATATATGCAGCCTTCAGGCTGTGTGATTTTGTGTGTCACACTTTTAATTGAATGAAGTGTGAATGACTTTCTGTGTACATAACAAGTGAATGACTTCCTGGTTTGTTTGATGTGAATGATGACTGAGTGTCTGATGTACAACTTGTTGTGTAAATAATAGCGTATTGCTCCTGTTGAGGGAGACAAAATCAAGAGTTGTCAACAAGCTTTGCTCCTCTTTATGACGTGCCACCAGGCATTGAGGAACCTCTATTTTGTTAAGAAAATAGGAAAAAAAGAAAAGAAAGAAAAAGTAGCACTGCTGTACTTTATAATCACTTGTCACTTTGTGATTTCAATGCTTCTCCTGATTTCTGTTGACTTTGAAGCATGCTAACATCGACATTAAATTTGTATACCATATTTGCATACACAACTGAAGTCCTTGGTTTTTTATTGAAGACAACAAACACACTGTTAAAAAAAACTGTGCAAAATGAATATTGACATTTTGACCTTGCTTTTAAATTATTTCCAGGCTCCGGTTATAACACTCTTTTACTTTCCATAGCAACTTAAAAAAGCGTGCATTTAAGTGAAACTTTGATTTTAAATGTCTGAGGCGGAAGTAACATATTTATCATGCCTCACACAAGTCTGGGTAAGATTCACCACATGCTTCTTCTCCAAAAACATACTCTAACTATCGAACTTACTATGGCACTCTAATCGACTATAAATCGACTCCTAAAAAAAACATTGTTTTCCTCATCTCTGTGTCACTTTGTTAAGTACGTTGTATACATGTCTGCACCTTGGTGCACCAGCTGCTGGTCTGCAGAAGGTTACACCAAGCATGTCCTTGAGACTTGCCCTTGAAGAGTGTGTGTGATACTGTTGTGGAACCTCCCCTCTGCAGTGGCTGCTGCTTGCTGGGCACCTGATGTGCTCTGAACTAGGTCTCTCTCTCACACACACACACACACACACACACACACACACACACACACACACAGAGAGAGAGACCTGTACAATGGGTATCTTTAGAACAGTCCCCAGTGGTTTAGAGACGTGGACTTGGATCCAGTGCAGCTTTTGGCACAGGTGTGCATCTGGAGAGCAGCACTGCTTCATGTGAGTGGCTGTAAAATATAATGTTAAAGAAGTGAATACTGCTCTTTAACTGCTATGCTATTGGATGGCACTACCTTGTTTCATACGTTATGTGACATGCCTTTTGGTACCCTTTGTTGTAGAGCTTTTTTGGTCTATGTAATTGGTGGGTGTTGCGAGTCTGTCAGACTCCTTATGCGTGAGTGAAGTAGATCAAATATCTCTATTAAATATCAATTATATTTGAGTTTTTCATCTTTGATAAATGAACAGTTGTGTTTAGCAGCAGATGCTCATTTCAGTAACCTGACACACTTTTCAGTTCAGAGTTCCTGTAGGATGTATAACCCTGTGGTGGCTAAGGTCATTACACTGCAGTCATAATAAGCAGATGGTGAAGAGAGTGAAGACTGGTGAGTAACTTCACACTGGATTAAAGTGACTAATTCTTCATTTCAGTTAAGATTTTATCATAGTGCCTTATATTACGGAAATATAATTACCATTGTAAGCAAGGCAATGGGCTGCTTTGTGATGTTAATTGTGTTTAAGCCTATAGGCTAGCCAACGTGTAGTTACTTCTTTCATAAATAATTCCTTATATAAGTAATTAAATGATTGCCATGCTGCTGCTCCATCAATGACCTTCCAGGCGAGTCTCTGCAAGCCTGAATGACTCAGGTTTGACTGCCATTCATTTGTTTAATAAAACTCAAAGCAACCATATTGTTCAAGTACAGCCTGACAGACGAGCCAGGCACACCCTGAACTCCAACCGTCTCACACCTCGCTGGCCTTTGTGAGTGCTGGGATAGCTCGGTGTTCCTCCTGCCTGTGTTCACTCACTCGCTCCCGTTTTCAGCCCTGAGGACACTTTTTTATGGCACTGTAATATGTTATTTTTTCCATTACAAAATCAGCATCTGGTGTCAGGCAGCTTAGTTAAACGACCCCATCTACACAACATAGTTGATTGAAACTATCTGAAACAATGTTGACTACATTTAATACATATATTTCTAATATTTTGCAAAGTTTTCTAGAGCTTTGCAATCCTATTTTCTTGGTGAACTGAACTCAACCAGCAAATCAGGTAATGCAAACCTGAGTGAACTTGTGATAAAGTCTGGTCGCAGCAAAACCGCAATGACTCTTCTGGTTGTCCTTTACATCAGGAAGTGACAACAACAATCAGACACCAGGTCTTAGACAAGATAAGAGTAACTACTCTGATACCTTTCCTGTTTCCTTCTGGCCATGAACGTCATCCAGAGTGATGCAACACAAGAGTAGGAAATCAATAATTAACCTAAACATAAAAGTTTAAAGACTTTCTACAAGTGCTGTTAACACGTTTCCGTTTCATTAATGGACAGTGCAACTATCCTACATACAAAGTCCACAGTTTGTTTTTGGAGCAAATGACAATATTGCAAAATGTTCGAGTGAAGCCACATTTTTAAAGATACATTGTCTCGACCCTTGGACTTAGTTGTTCAAGAGTAAACACTACACGTTCTCAACAGCAGCCATATGTGTGCTCCAAGCATTCTGAATATGGCACTCCTATGCTTAAAACAACAGAGTTTTCCCTGAAGGAAACAATGAAGTAAGAGGATCTCTTTTTTCCCTTTGGGATGCTCTGCTCTGACGGTTAACTTGCCAGACCAGATTCTCTGCTTTCAAGTTCATTCAACGCCCACGCTGAGCCGCAACTTCTGAAGTGCACATGTGGCCACTTTCACACACATGCTCATGTCCTTTAAGAGCACATGTGTTTTATTCTCTCACATCTGTGGGCTGCATTTGTTTTCCGCAATAAAATAAGCCTCTTAGTCCCAAACAGCTGCAACCTGTTGCTGTAGCCTTTATTACATATCAGGCGGATGTAAGAGGAGCTCCTGCTGGGCTGTCTCATAGATGTCTACATATTCCCAGGGTACAAGGCAGAATGTGACAGCTCTACTGGTGGTCAGACAGCAGTGTGTGATGTGTGTGGTGGTCAGGGTGGGACTGTGGAGAATCGATGATTTGGCTATGGACAGGAGCCTCTTCTGATGTATACATCCTCTTCATACAAAGACACCTGTCTTATGTAAAAGGCAATCTTATTGTCGTTCCTTATTTAGATTCAAGATTCAAGGCTTTTATTGTCATTCGTACATAGTTTAGTTATGTCGATGACAATCTTAGGTCCCAGGCTCCTCCAACAGTGCAACACAATAAAACAGATAAAATAGTGCAGAAGTAGTAGCCCGTGTTGTAAGCAAAACATTTAACCCTGTTAATATTTGTATCCCAAGAGTGAGTTCCTTGTATGTGTTACCTTTGGCACATAAACTGCATCCCCTCAGAACAATGGCTCAGCCATGTAAACATGGATGAGCAAGTCTTGTCTTCATGATGAGAAACACTACCAGTTATACCTGTCGCTCCGGCATATCTTGCTCATAGTCTAAGAACTGGGTCGAACGCATGTGAATCTGAAGTTTGAAGGAATGAGCGTGCTCCAGGACACCCTGTCCTCACTGTGTAGCTCCTTCAGCGACAGGCTGCTGCACCCCCGCTGTCTCACAGAGAGATTCCTTCCTTCCTGCAGCGGTCAGACTATACAACCAGCATAACCCCCCCCCCCCCCCCCACACACACACACACACACACACACACACACACACACACACACACACACACACAATAACACAGACTATAACACCCCTTGCTGTTAAATACCAACCAAATATGTGCTATATGTGCAATATATATATATGCCGTTAATAAATGTGTAATATATACCTGCTAAAATCCTTAGAACTGTTACAAGATGTGTATTTTGTAAATTGTGTAACTTGCTGCTGTTAAATACTCATCCAACTAGGTGCAATATGTGCTATATGTGCAATATATATATATATGCCGTTAATAACTGTGTAATATACACCTGGCTGCTAAATCCTAAGAACTGTTACAGGATGTGTATTTTGAAAATTATGTAACTTTTTTTATTTCTTATTATATCATAAATTAGTACTTTAATGCATGTAACATATGTAACATTAAGCTGTCCGTGGCTCTTTTTCTGCAGTAACTATGTAAATGTCCCCTCTGTGGGACTAATAAAGGTATTCTGATTCTGATTCTGGAAAGAGGGAGGATACACTTTCACAACGGACTGACCTAGCTGTCACTGTGATGAATCTCTTACCTCTGCACTTTGAAGGAGAAAAAAACACACAGACACATTGAGCAACATTTCCACCGTGTTAACGGCTTGTGCCTGGTTTGTATAGCATGTATACATTGCATGTTTACATAGTGGGGCAGAGGAGGAAATGGACCATGAGCACACTGCACTGGTTTGTGATTCTAAGAGCATGGTCGAACTGGCAGCCTATCTCTGACTCTGTGTGAGTGAATATAGGACATATAATATAGGCTTACCTTAGGATAACATCATGATCTCCTGTGTGAGAATGAGCTGTATAATTTCCCACAAGAAAGGCATGCTCAGCAGTTGTGGAAAGTAACTAAGTAAATGTATTATTATTAAGTACTGTACTCAATTATTTCAATTTTGTGTTACTCTGTTCTTCTACTTAACTACATTTCAGAAATAAATAGTGCATACTTACTGCACACTTTATGTCAAATTAAAACTATAGTTACTACATAGGCAATATGATAAACTTGTTTAATATGATACTGTGCAACCAATACAGTGTGCAACAATAGTACACAAAGTATTTAAGGGAGCCATTTCTGCATAATGACTACTTTTATTTGTAAACTTTTAGTACATTTTACTGATAAAGTTTCTCTACTTTTACCCAAAGTAACATTTTAAAATCTGGATATTTTACTTTGCATTTTTATAATCTAATATTTTGCTGTTTCAGAGAGGAGAAGTGGATTCACTGTCATCCCTTTTCTTACTCAACACCCCACACACACCCTTCCCCTTATTCTATTTTTCAAGAAGCTGACGGTCAAGGAAGATGAGGGAAACACAAGCAGGAAAGAGACGCAGACACACACATCTCTTTCTTGTCAGGGGACACACACACACAAATGCTTGCAGGAAATGTTCTCTGGTCGCAGTCCTCCATCGCTCTGCCTACTGACCCACATTCCAGCCTGGTTGTGTCCCGGGAACTCAGCCGAGGCTGTGGCTGCTACTGTCCATTTGAACCTAATGAGGCTACCCCTACATGAATATGCTGGCATGCAAGATATCACATTCTCTGACTCCCTGTTTTTCTCTGTCTCTGTCTGTCTTCTTCTCTCTGCACACTTTCTTCCCTGACAGTTCCCCTCAGACACAGTCAGCTGGTTCCTGCCCCCCCCCCCCCCGTCTGGTACTTATCTCCACCATTTGCTGATCTAGGTCAGTCTTCTGAGCTCAGTTTCTCTCTATCTCTCTCTCTCTCTGTTGCTCACCCTCCCCATCCTAAAGCCAATGTTACATAACAGTGATGATTCCGTTGAAACATGCTGTATATGTTCCTCTCTCTGGATACATCTGGCCTTGTCTGCCCGGTTTCAAACCAGTCTTTTGCTCTAAACTTCAGCCAGTCAACAAATTGGACCTCCTTAAACCAAATAAACACACAAGGTGTCGGGAGTTCCTGTGCAGCACCTGTTGTACAGCCCAAAGGCATTTTTGTTTGTTTGTTGTGTGGTTTTATTTGGCCCTTTTCTCAAGCATATGACTTACTCTGCTCAGCTAGGTTAGTAGTATCTGAGATCAATTCAGCAGGGTTAACGTGGGGCTAGGGAGCCTTGCCGTGTTAGTGGAGCAGGCCTTTCAACTCGCCTGTCTAATCTGGAGCTAATCCTAATCCCGTTAGTGTAAACGCCGCTGCCATCTGGGCCCAGACACACTACAGCTCTGACCATAATGAACCCATCAAAAGGTCTTCAAACCATCACACTGTGTGAACTGTCAGTGGCTCGCGCTAAACTCTCCGATCTGGGTTTATGACAAAATCACGCTGAGGATGGACAGTCCAGCAGTTTGTAAACAAACAAATGCGTAGCCAACCCAACACCGTACATGAGCTGATGCTGGCAATTAAGATGAGAGACTAGGAAAAAAAGTCTGTCGACACAAACATGAGAAATCTGTTCCTATAGGGTGGCCACTGGAGAGGTAAGAGGGGGCATTAGCTGCGCTGAAGTAACCATGGTGCTGGTTAATGGATAAGCAGAAGGAGAGAGGGGGAAAAGGGCCTCAACAGTGACAACTGCTGTGCTCCCCTCACCCTGGCAACCCCCTCACCAACACTCCTCTAAACACACACACACTGAATTGGTGAGACAGGGGGACATTGGTTGTGAGTGAGTCACTAAAGCTGTCTAATGGCGCATTTCCACTGCAGCGCGTAGCACGGTTTAAGCGTGCTGTGCCAAACCCGTCCCGTTTTTTTTGCTTTTCCACTAGGGGTAGTTCCGGCTCAGGGCTACTTTTTCACCTTTTTTCTGGCGGAGACACTGAATGCACTTCCTGATGCTGAATATGCTAAACTAGTGACGTAAACACTCTCGACTGCTGAATGGTCAGAGAGAATCGCTGGCAAGGGGGCTACAACTACAACAAAATGAACATATTTTCCCGTGATTTAATTGCAATACACGTTTCAAAATGATGCCGAAGTGACAACATACTGATACCGGTTAGTAAAAACCATGAATTAATGCTTTGACAAGTCTGCAGACAGACGGCAGGTGAAAAACCTTTTAAAATGCGTGTTTTCTGAATGGAGATCGGCTAAGCTAACGTTATATGCACCGACCGTCCACACTCACAACAACGGCCTATACAGACATAAATAAACCAGAGACTGTATTCACCATGACACAGACAGTCTGTGGTTTGTACTGGTTTAACTTTTGTCTAGTTTCTGAACAGATATGAGTGCTAACAGCTAACGGCTGATGTTGGTTTTATGGTTCGCATTGAAGATGACGTCACGGCTCCGCCTACACTGCGTTACTGTATTCACTGCCCCAGCTACTAAACTGTAATGGAAACGCAGCATAAAGTGAGCCTGGCCTACCAAGGCCTAACTATACCGTACTAAGCCGTGCGAGACCTTGCAGTGGAAATGCGCCAAAACTCCCGATAGGTACTTATATTTTGGCGTTGTTTCTGTTTTTCATATCATTATTATTGGGGATGTTATGTTAAACCTGGTTACTTACTGTACACTAGATACATGATTTATTGTTTACATTTTATTATTGTCTCACTCTGTTGCAGACTTGGCTTTGACTCTGAACATGAAGCCATTGTTTGTCATTTCTAAGCTGACTGAGTAGGCGCTTTCACACCGGAGTACTTTTCTCAGGAATAGTTCCGATAGTTCCTGGGATTTTGCATTCACACCAAAAAGATCTGGAACTCGAACTTTTTTTTGCTAACCTTTTCACCCC
The DNA here is from genome assembly GCA_943591055.1 of Gobionotothen gibberifrons. NCBI lineage: Eukaryota > Metazoa > Chordata > Actinopteri > Perciformes > Nototheniidae > Gobionotothen > Gobionotothen gibberifrons. The sequence goes on from CALSBZ010046716.1 coordinate 2,274,562, forward strand.
TTTTTAGCCCCTGCTAGAGAGCAGGGACTTTCCTGGGGAGAAAAAGGTTCCAATTTCTGATTGGCTGGGCGAATTGCAAACCACGCCCCGTAAAACTCGGAAAAGTTTTGTGAAGCCGCCATTGTATTTGCTGGCATTAGCATTATTAGCATTAGCCCAGCGCACCAACGGAGAGAGACTAACTTATGGCAACACAAAAAAAACATGGGAGCGGTGGAGTGATGAGGAGTTGTCGGCGTTCTGGCGATTTACTCGGAAGGCTTCAGAAGCCTGTCCCCAACTCCGGGGACTTCGGGTGGCAGTGTACGCCGTGAAGTTGTTTGCGGCCTGCCAGTAAACCCAAAGCAGAAGAAGTGACGTCAGCGGCTTAATTTGCGTAATCCTCCGTCAGGGACTTATTCCGGTGTGACCGTGATCTACTAGATCAGGGGTTTTCAAAGTGTGGGAAGGTGAGCCTCCCCTCAGAGAACATAAGAACAGCCGCGCCCCCCCTCCCAATTATTATTGCTATTATTATTATTATTATTGTTGTTGTTGCTATAATGCAGGGGCATTCATTTGCATTTCAAAGAGGTCCAGTAAGAGAACATGTCATTAAATGCTCTGTTTTCGCTGTCTACCTTTCTCTTTTTTGAGCACGCCATTTGAAATTACTCCGACTGTTTCGCTCTTCTTGTCTCGTCTCTGTATGTGTGTTTGAATCTATCGTGCTGAGTCCCAATCTCCTCTGATGTTACACTGCAACCTGCCTGTGATACAGAGTCCAACCACACACTCTGTCTGTCCAACACATGTCCTGCAATACACATGCTGCAGCTGCCCAGCTACTCACTGTTTGTAAAAGTAAATAAATTGTATTTTCATTTCAATAATTTACTTTCTTTACCTTACTTTCTGCACCATGCAGCGATCAGCTGATACGGAGCAGAGAGAGAGAGAGCTGCGGTCCGCGGGGCTCGGCCTCCTGTTCTCACAACTCTTATTATTCCCGGGACCGGACAATTGTTATTTGTTCTTACTCGGAACCGAGTTGTGCTACACGTCCCGCCCCGCCCCATCTAACAGCACAGAAAGTGGTGAGATGCATTTCCATAGGAATCGACAAGCAGAACCGAAACTAACATTTATGGGCGAAAAATGTCACTTGTCCATGTATTTGTCCGATATTATAAATGACACGTCCCGGACGCGTGCTTTTTCGCACACTGAACATCATGTTGCATAAAGTTAGCTGAAATTAACCAGCAAGATTTCACAGTTTCTCGTTATTTTTTTCTCACGCTGCGCCTCCCTTGAAGCTCTCTGGCGCCTCCCAAGGGAAGCGCGCCTCACACTTTGAAAACCGCATTTCCACTGCAGGGCCTCGCACGGCTTAGTACGGTATAGTTAGGCCTTGGTAGACCAGGCTCACTTTATGCTGCGTTTCCATTACAGTTTAGTAGTTGGGGCAGTAACTATAGTAACGCAGTGTTGGCGGAGCCGTGACGTCATCTTCAGTGCGAACCATAAAGCCAACATCAGCCGTTAGCTGTTAGCACTCAGAGCTCACAGCTCCTCATATCTGTTCAGAAACTAGACAAAAGTTAAACAAGTACAAACCACAGAGTGTCTGTGTCATGGCGAATACAGTCGCTGGTTTATTTATGTCTGTAGGCCGTTGTTGTGAGTGTGGACGGTCGGAGCATATACAACGTTAGCTTAGCCGATCTCCATTCAGAAAACACGCATTTTAAAAGGTTTTTCAACTGCCTTCTTGTCTGCAGACTTGTCAAAGCATCAATTCATGGTTTTTACTAACCGGTATCAGTATGTTGTTACTTCGGCATCATTTTGAAACGTGTATTGCAATTGAATCACGGTAAAATGCCTGAAAATTACATTTAAAAAAGTTATTGCAGGATTTGATATGTTTTACAAGACATAAGGGCAGGAATTCAGAGGGAAAGGAGCCGTTTTGAGCTCTGCTACTAAAAACTGCATTTTTTTAACGTCATACGCGTCATATTACGCAACTTTCTCGGACTCCTTCTCTGCCCAATCCGCGGTAGTAGTTTGTAGTTGGTTTGAGCGGTTGTGATTTAGTGAGCTGGTATTTTTTCGGTAATTTTACATTGCATTTCACCATTTTTAATCATGGTGAGCTTGAGTTTGTGCAGGTTGCACAAACTCGAGCCTGTAAGGACATCGAGTCCACAGTTTCCCTAACAGGAAAAGGACCGGAGCTAGCTTTTGTTCCTGGGTGCGTTGTGCGAGGTGCATCCACCTCCCTGCAGCACATACTCTACACAGCTGAAGCCTATCAAACAAAACGTTTATCAGGTAACCGTATTACATCTCTCTACCCCCCTTCGCTCCTCTCTCTCCCCCCCCTTCGCTACGGCAATACGGCTGATACTTGCACATTAGTTTCTGTTATGGATCAGTATCAACAGTCCTGCCAGTAACGTTACTATATTATCAATACTACTTTAGTTATAGCCTGATATATGATACATATAGACTTTACAATGTTGTGATGTGACTGACGTCAGCTAACATTAACTGTCTGTAGCTGACGCCGGTCACTCACCAAGACAGCTGCCCTGTTCTCCACTGGTTCTCCTCACACCAAAGCTCCATTTCTCGCCGATGGCCGTTATTTCTTCCAATCCTTGGCTGCTCCTGGTCTCTTGGACGCCTAGCAGGCTCATAATTATAATGATATGCATTCGAATATATATTTTCAACCTCTTCTGTGTCAAACCTAGCATTGTGATCCATGTTTATTACTACGTTAGACCGGCCGCTCTCCCCCATGTTACGTCACACGCGGGAGGTCACGTGGGGAGGCTTTTTTTATGCGGAAGTAAAAATGTCTTACAAAAACGACGCCAGATGTCACTGTAGTGTACATTTCTGGATTTTTTTTTTTTAAATCTAGTGTATACATAATTTTCCTACACATGTATTCACTGGTGTGTCTAACCTGCAAGTTGCTCTTTAAACCGTGCTACGCGCTGCAGTGGAAATGCGCCATAAGTTCCGGGAACTATTCCTGGGAAAAGTATTTGGTGTGAAAGCGCCTATTGGCAGGTGAGTTTATAACCCCCTAGGTTTCTGTACCTCATTCCTCTCCCTGTTGAGTTTGGTTTCTTTATTGTATCAGCGGTAATGTCCCCAAGAAATATATGCTTTAAACCATATTTAAATATTAACAGCTGGTGAAAACAGCTGAACATTTTCCTGCTAAATAGCCAGGTATTACCCTAAGGAGCTGAAACCAAAACAGAGCCTAAAGAAGAACAATGGATTTATATTCTTCAGGTGGACACAAACTCACTGCCACACTGATAATAACTGTTTGTTTATGTCTGTTTGGCTTACATGCCATATTAACTTTATATTTTGATATTTAATGTGAGATGTTAATGTTTGCTTGTTTCACTGCCCTCCAAATAACTAATAATTATGCAGATGTAGCATTACCAGACAGTATCCCTTTCATTTCAGTGTGTAAAGCATCATATCATTGTCATATGGTCATATTTTGTTTTAAATTCTAACTACTGCAAACTAGGTTGAAGCTGCCAGTGTAACTTTGGAAGACAGTATAGGCCTGGATAACATGCTTGAATGCCATGTTTATTTTGTATCTTTTTAAACTGGGATAAGGCTGCAGTTAGGCATGATAACAGTCTGCTTCGGAAAGAGTCAACATCCCCTGCAATTTATTCTCTGGATCAATAAAGTATGTCTTCTTGTTCTTGTTCTTCTTCTTGTTCTTCTTCTACTTCTTCTTCAAAAGTTAATTAATAACTTTATTATGCTTTCAAATAAAATGAAGCAATGTGAAGAGGTGCCAAAGAGAGCGAGCTGATGCCAAGTATGTATCTGTGATCTCAGATATATGTTGAAACCTGTTGCTACTGTTGGGGGTTTTCTCCGCAGTTTAAATCAGAGCCACTGCAGCTCTTTGTCAGCCACCAGATGTTCCATTGTTTGGCTCTGCGGTGTTAGGTTGCTTCAGTTGAAGTTGGGACACTTGCTGCATCTTTTGAATTTCGCCTCATTGAGTGCCGTCAACACCAACCCCCTTCTCCTTCTGCCCCCCCAAGCTACTCGAGAGGGGCTTTACCCCTCCTCCACAGTCCCCTTTAACCCCCTGCAGACCCTTATAGTTTCCCCACCACCACCACGACTATAAACCCCCTCTAGATCTCCACTTTGGTGCCTGTGCTCTTTGTCTCCCCCTCGGTGCAGCCTTCAGTAATCACCTCCCCCTCCCCCCACACACACATCAAAAGGCAATTTATTGACCAATTACTGCAGTGTGAGAGTTTAGGCCTTAGAGAGTGTATTTGCATCAATATACATTGAAATGCTTTAAATGCAGATTTCACTCCCACACAGTGTGTGCTATCAGACTGTCTCTTATCTGATGGTGAATGTATAGATGCCTCTGTTGGGCCTGCATGGTTACAATTCCTTCTTTTCAGCCTGTGTCTGAATGTGACTGCTGTTGTCGACAGGGCCTGAGTCGCCTCCACTGTGGAACTTATGTAATAATCGGTACCCTGCTTTTCTCTTCCCCACTATAGTGCTGTATGTGTGTGGGAGAGAGAGAGAGAGTCTCTGTTATACAGCCGAGGAAACACACAGGCAGCACAGACTTCCTGTTTTTGTGTTGAGCCCACTGGAGGCAGGAAGCAAGAGGAACCGCTGCCCTGCTCTTTTTGCTTTCTGATGGGTGAATCTTTCCCAACAGAAAGATGCTACTGCTTAGTCAGCTGCCACCCACTTACTTACCCTACACATGAGGGGTAATGGGGTGAATCTCTGCCTCTCTGAAAGCCAATAACAACAAATCCAATAATGTCACATGGAGCCTGTTGGCCTGCAATGTCACTTCAGCAAACCTTCCTATGTGCCCGTTAACTTAGCGGTGGATGATAGTAAGCTCTTATCTTAGCAAGAAAATGAAGAGATGTGCTTCTTTGTGTGTGTGTGTGTGTGTGTGTGTGTGTGTGTGTGTGTGTGTGTAGTTCCTGGTTTTATACATGGTAAATGACAAAGGGTTCAAGCCAAAATTAGGCAGAATCCCAGTTGGAACAAAGAAACTGGTGGTGGCAAACATGCCTGAGTGCTCGCTTTGAAGGACTGATTAAGGTTATAATAGTCATCTGCCTTGCCTGAAGCCCTCAGGCTGTGTGGTAGGGGTGGGGGCTGATAAGAGAGGAGGGGGGTAGTCCAGGCTGTTACCCTCTTTGTTCTGGCCTGCTCCACTCATGCCTGCTTTTGTCTCCTCCCACAGTCTACCACTGAGAGAGCATTATCTCTCTATCCGTCTCGCGCCAAAACAGAGAGGCGTGTTGCTTATTTCTTCCTCTTTTATTTCTCTCTGTGCTTTTTTTCTAAGTATGTTGTAGGCTACCTCACATGTTTCCAAGGCAACCCAATGACTGCAGGTACAGGTAAGGTGTACAGAGGCAGCCAGTCCAGTCCCTGTCCCCCTTTTTTCTTTCTCTCCTTTTCTGCGCCTCCCTCTCTGTAGCATTTCGCGCCACTCCAGGGTGCTTGGGGAGGGGAATGGTGTCACAGCCTGTATGAAGAAAGGCTGGCTGCTCTGATCCTCGCGCCAAATGCCGGCGTTATTCAAATCAGCTCAGTGGGTGCGGCCCAACTGTCTCCATGTCCTGTTAACCCCATCAGCGCTCCAGACTAGCAAGCAGAAACACAAAGACAGAGGCAAGTGTAGCTCAGCTTTCTGCCACATGAAGAGGAAATGCATAATTGATGTTGCCCAGATATAGCAGAATGCGAAGTTATTACTTCCACTGATGAAATAGGTCAAACTCGTGTTAAAAGTGTACGTTTTGCTCTATCAGAGTCAATTTTAACGCATGAAATGTGGTATTTCTATGCAAAGCTTTTAATTGTGACATTAGACCAATTTTCTTTTGTTAAAGAATGTAAGTCATTGGTAAGTCATACGTTTTCAAATAAATAGTTTATTCTATTAAATCAATAGCTTTTAGCTCTTAATAATGCATAATAACTATCACACTGAAAGTCTCTTAAGAGCGGACTTATAGCCACACAGTTACTATCCACAAAGTTAAAGGGTTTCAAGATACACAAAAACTAATGTTTTCAGATCAACTTCCTCTCTCACACTCACACAGTTCCTCTTTCAAGTCTTCTTTGTCTACAACGAATAGAGCCATGAATTGATTAGTAAAGTATCCAGGACCACACCGGATGGCTGAGAGGTTTCCTATACTCTACTACACTCTAGTGGCTGTGAGCATAAAATGCATCAAATCACGTCTTAAGGTTTCAGTACCACCACACCACAAAGACTCAATTGGAAAGTGTAAATCATGATTAAATAAATATATTTGGTCAAATCTTCAGATTCAGATCTGTTTTTTGCTTATTTTAATTGTACACCTATAGTCTCCATAAGTGTTGGGACACACTGATGATTGTGCATGTACAATTTCTGCCTGCTGACATCTGTAATAAGTGAAAAATGCAACAAAAATAAGAGAGCAAATACATTGAATGCGTCTACATTTCCTAAGGATTCAGACTATAAGACACTATCCTTCATCTGTCCTCAGTCAATCGATAAAGCTCTTAGTGTGTGGTCTCTGGAGAGCCCCAAGGAGAGAGTGTGTGGTCCGAGCCAGACACATTATCATGAGGGTTACATGAGCAAAATTGCAAACAGCACTCTGCAATCAGTTTCATGTGCTGCCTTTAGAAGTATTGGAGAGATAGTTGTCATTGGTCGCTATTACATTTGGCTGTGGCTCAGGTCACAGTTTGGTCCTTGTTTGGTCCCCTGCAATGTCAAAGTGTCATCGTACAAAAACCCTAATTGTTTGGTTATAGTATAGTATATTAAATAAATAAGTAATAGTATAGTGTGTTGAAAATATAAAGCGTCATAGTTTATTTTGTCAAAAACTATGCAGAGTATAATATGTCAAAAATATCAGAAAAATCGACATTGAAAAATATGCAAAAAATATCAAAAATATCAGTAAAAATGACATGGTATAGTATGTTGAAAAATGTGCTAATAAACGACATAATAAAATGTGAAAAATGTACAAAAAGATGACATAAATATAAATATGCCCCAAAACTACGTAGTATAGTGTGTCGACATTTTCAGAAAGAACAACAGAGTATGTTGTAAATAGCAAAAAACGACATAGTATATGATATGTCGACAATATTACAAACGTACCAACCAAAGTGTCAAAAATAATTATGTTATGCATACAGTAATATATTATATTCTGGTGCAGGGGATACAACAAAGCAGTCAAACAAACAAATATAAATTTTAAAGCAAAGTTTATTGCATATAAAGTAAAATACAAGCTAACAAAAGAACAGAAGCAGTGGCTGATAACGCAGCAGAAACTGACTGGATGAGAGAGAGAACGCTGATGAAGCCTCACCGTTTTTAAAGTTCAGCCACCAAGCGGTACAACCATAGACTGTATATATAAGGGTACAACATATCAAGGGAAGGTTTGTCGAACTTAAAAAAAAAAAAAACCATAGTATAGTATGTCAAACATATCAGAAAAAACGACATTGTAAAGTATGTTAAAAATGTACAAAAAGACGACATAGTATAGTATGTTGAAAAATATGGGGCAAAAACCACATGGTAAAGTATCTTGACATTTTCAGAAAAAAAGACACGTATAGTTTTTAAAAGTTCAGCCACCAAGCGTTACAACATATCAAGGGAAGGTTACCTGCAAGACACGGCAAACAGGACAGCAGGGTGTGCATGTTGTATCTATTATCCTTTTGATCTTCGAGTCCCTTTCTGGAGGTCTGCTTAGTGTCCTTATTATTTAAAATGCATTAATGCTCTTTCAAGTATCTCATCTTTCTTCCCTGCATCACCAGTCTCCCATTCTGATGAATGTCATATTTGGTGGTGCAGCCAATCAGATCTCAAATGGGATGTCCTAGCCTGTTGTTGCCTGGCAACTGGGACTGCTGCTACATAATTCAATCTGCAGGAGGCGTGTGGCGCAGTGGATAGAGCCTTGGTGTTGGGATAAGGGGAGCACAGGTTCAAACCCCACTGCAGTCAGCATGTGGTTGTGTCCCTGGGCAAGACACTTCACCCCACATTGCTCCTGTGGGGATTGCCCGCAGTATTAAGTATGTAAGTCGCTTTGGATAAAAGCGTCTAACAAATAACATGGAATGTAATGTTGGAAAAATCCTGCAGGGGTTTATATAGCAAGAGGCAAATCACCCAGGATGGACTCCATTTCCCACACTGCTGAGCAGGAACGTGATACGGTAGATAGAAAGACAGAAATGTAGACCACATGGAATACAATGCAACATAATATGAACAACCCTCTTCACAAGCGATGTATATTGCATTGTATGAGAAAACAGTTTTGCTTCAATGCTTAAAAATATCACCTCCACCTCTCTATTAAGAGAACTGAAGCATTACAAGCATCATGACACAGCGCTGTTCTGACACAGCGGCATGTTTTGTCCAATAGGGAGCATCAACCAGTTGTCACATACATTACATCACATGCTCTGCTGCTGCTCCAGGGAATTAGACATGGTAAGGGTTAAACAAAAAAGGTGGGAGGATGCAAGTGGATGGAGTCAGCAGTGTATGTGTGATAGAGAGAGGGAAACAGGAAAAGGCAAGCACACAAGAGCTGAATGACGATTACAATGCGTATGATGCTAGAGACAGGAGGTAATATTAACAGATTGTTCTGAATCTCTCTCCATCTCTTTTTTATTCTCCAATCATCTTCTCTCTTTGGAATATCATTTAGCTAAGTGCCTCTGCTGCTATAGCCAGGGTGATCTCATCTCTTGTGTGCACCAGGACTGAAGAGTGAGTAGGACTTAGCTGGGAACTCCCTGTCAAGGAGAGGGAGAGAGAAGAGAGCTATCAGGGGACACACTGGGATTCAGTGTGGACCTGAGGGAGAGCCGAGGAGGTAAAATGAGTCAAAACAACGGACACACACTGACAGCCCGTGGACCTGACTTGACCAGCATCAGCAACCGGGCCCCCTGGGAAGATGCTAGGATGAAGTTGAAGCCCTCCACCCCCACCAGGAAACCTAAACCTGTGAGTATTCTTCAGCCTTCATCCATTTACAGCTGCAGTATCAGAGTTGTTGACAGCAAAGGCGACTCAAGTCAAATGTAAACTTTGGAGTTTAATTATTTTTATCTTACTTCATAGTAGTGAAAGCCTGCCAAGACACGCTTGTGTTCAGGACTCAAGGCTGCTTATTTCACGGTGGTCATGATCTAACCTGTCATCTTTATCAAAGGTAGCCCTGTTAACAAAACAAGGGTTAATATCATGATTACTAGCAAGTGCAGCATTGAAATCCTCAGTAAGAAAGAAAGTTAGGTTGAGATATCTTTAGGTGAAGCAGGAGATAGAAACTCAGAAAGGCTTTATTGTTAGAAACTGAGCAAAGCACAGAGGGCTCTTGTTTGATATCAGGTGCAAGGTTGTCTGTGAAGGCTATCGTTTGGATTTCTTACCTGGAAAGGATGCAGCAAAACACAAAAAAAGACAAAAACAACTGCTACTTCAGGCACTTACAGAATGCAGGGAGTTGTTTCAGTTAAAAAGATGTGATATACAATATTTATTAAATATTCTTTAAGCAGTGGAAGTACGTTTTCAACCCCAGGTTTCAGGTTAAAATATCTTCATGGTAATATCTGGTCTACTGACATTACAGTAATATCATTTACAAAAGTATAACCAAACAACAGAACCTCAAAATGTGTTGTGGATATAATATGATGACTAAAAGTGTGAGCCCCATTATAAACAGTGTGCTATATTCTGTGTTGTTGTCCCAGTCTCATAATGCTTAACAGGCCGGCTCGGTATGTGGGCCTGCACTATCAGAGTCTTGCAAAGGAATGTATTTCTTATCACATTGTCACCTCCATTCTGTCACAACAACTCACTCAGTTTACCCACTGTTGGCATTCAATAAAGCCTTTGTTAAGTAGTTTCTTTCTACTTGGAGCTGTCAGCAAATCAGCAAACACTTTTCCAATATTCTAGTGCCACTGCTCACAATATTAATAATGCACTGCGTCCCTACAGGCAGAAAGGTTCACCGTAACCTTGTTTGATTACAACCAAAAGAAGGACAACTTGTTTATGAAGCAACATGTGTGTGGCAACAATTGTATTAAGGTGTTAGACGTGCTTGTACAGAGATATCGTTGCCTTTGGAGAAAAAGCCACGCTAGCTGTTTCTACACATTACAGTCTTTAGGCTAAGTTTTGCTAAGCTAGCTGATGTGTCTCGCTTATTGAGGTATAAGTATTTGCATCTGAAATAAGGCAACTGTGATTGTGAAGAAAACTGAAGCTGGATGTTATTGCAATTCTTTTTTACTCTAGCCAAAGCCAGAGAATGCCATCACCATCGGCGTGTCGGCACGAGTCCTCTTCAACATGGAGAAGGAGCAGCAGATCTACGAGCAGCAGGGCCTTGAAGACTACATCAAGTATCAGGTGGAGCATGAAACGCAGCCTTTCGGCCCCGGCCCTGCCTTCTCCTTTGTCAAGGTCAGAGAACACACACACACACACACACACACACACACACACACACACACACACACACCCACTGCAGTGGCATAGAGTATTTTTTTTTTTGTATAGCTGAAATCTGTGTTTTGTCATGTTGCCAGGCTCTGGAGGCTGTGAACACTCAACTGAGGGAGCTTTACCCTGACAGCGAGGAGCTGTTTGATGTAGTGCTCATGACCAACAACCATGCATACGTTGGCCTAAGACTTATCAATACCATCAATCATCACGGTAAGTTACTAACATGAGTGATAAAGGCTTGTGACACACCCTTTTGTCTTGTGTATATTCCCATCCAGCATCACTGGCTCATCTTCTGAGTGCAAGCCATCACTTTAGCCATCAGATTGTTGACACAGTTCAGTTAGGTATTCTTGTTCATTCTTGATGTAGCTTTAAATCAGTAGTGTAAGCTAGATCTGTAACCTAGAACTAGTGTTAGCATGCTGTACGTGTAACTGCAACTCCCAAATCAAAATATATTATGCATGCTTGGAATTACCACCCAACGTAAAAATCTTTAAGTAAAAAGCTTTAGTTTTCATTGGGTAAATTACTGAAATAGCAAAAGATCAGATGTGCTGGCATTCACTAGCTGCTCTGCACAGCTGGTCCTCTTTATTCCCACAAACGGAGCGACCCATGACAATATGAACCCAGGGTATGAGTGGTGGGAGTCGTGGAGCTGCAGTCCTTGCTCCTTGCAGGGGTTTGGCAGCCCCTCACCATACGCCCACTGAAGGAGTCAGGCCAAACGGAAACATCTCAGGCTCTTTCCTCAACACTGGGTTTTCGCTTCATGCTTTATAACCTAAAGCCACCCACCACCAGCGCTCAGTATTTAATGTTGAAAGTGATCTGCTATGAATGTAAAAATATGAGGTTATGCACCAATTCATTTAATTCTTGCATATCTTGAATTTAATGCACATCAACTTATCTTTGATTCCTCTTCTCCGCAGAGTTGTTCATCGAGCGCTTCTGTATGACAGGAGGGAACAGTCCCATAGGCTACTTGAAGGCCTACCACACTAACCTGTACCTGTCTTCTGATCCAGACAAGGTTCGAGAAGCTCTGGAAGAAGGTACATATAACTGACAAGCTGGATAGCACTGTCCATAGTTGTAAGCACTGTTAATATTCATAATGCTTTATAAAATAATCAAAGCACGAGGGCTCAGTGTACATTAGCAATTGGTCATTGTTACCTGTGCGCCTTGACGTCACAGGGTTAAAAAACTGCGACCCAGTAAAGTGTGGAAGCAAACAAAAACAAAACGGTGCTATATAATCAGATATTTTGCATCATAAGTATGATTATATTGTATGCGCATCATAGAAAGTGTTCCAAGAAGCTATATGACTGCACTACAGAGGCCAAAGTGAGTGTCTCTGCTATATGGTATGTAACATGTATTTATACACACCTGTTTCTAATAACACTCTCAGGTATAGCAGCAGCTACCATGTTCACCCAAGAGAAGATAACGGAAGTGTCGGACACCCAGCTGCGAGTCGCCTTCGATGGTGACGCCGTCCTCTTCTCTGATGAGTCTGAGCGCATTTACAAGGCCCATGGACTGGACAAGTTCTTTGAGCACGAGAAGGCACACGAGAACAAGCCTCTAGACCATGTACAGTATACTCAAAAGAGACAATTATCAGTATTACACCACTATTGTAAATGTACTGTAGTACATTAAATGAAAGGACTGGTTTACTACAATTTAGTTATTAGTGAGTACTTTTGACAGCCACTTCTATCACCTATGATAATAGTGTACACATACAAGTCATTTCTAGGATTGGGAGTGACGTCTCTGCAAAATCAAAAACTTAATTTGGTCTTAAAATTTGTTTTATAATTTTACCATTTGCCCTTTCACTGCTATTTGGCTCATCTGAGGGTTTGCCATAGCCTTAATGCTTACTGCTTGCCATCTTTGAGTGCTGTTGTGATATCACTGTATACCAGGTCTCAGGAACAAACCTGGTAATTAGAAAAGACATGATGAACTACAGTAGGAACTATGATCAACGTTATCATAGAGCTGCTGGTAAACTCTCTATAAAGAGAACAGTTTATTTCAAACTTTGGCACAGATTATACCAATTAGGCAGATTTCTATCTTGAGTTGGCTCTTAATAATATAAAAACTAGCAAAAGGTGACTTTGGATTTACTCTATTCCTTCTTCTTTATGCAGGGACCCCTGAAATGTTTCCTGGAGGCTTTAGGAAAGCTGCAGAAGAAGTTTTATGGCAAAGGTCAGCGCATGGACTGCCCCATCCGGACCTACTTGGTGACCGCTCGCAGCGCAGCCAGCTCTGGTACCAGGGCTCTGAAGACTCTGCGCTCGTGGGGTCTGGAGATCGATGAGGCTCTCTTTCTGGCAGGGGCACCCAAGGGCCCCATGCTTGAGAAGATCAGGCCGCACATTTTCTTTGATGACCAGATGTTTCATGTGGAGGGGGCAGCGGAAATCGGGACAGTAGCATGCCACGTGCCCTATGGGATATCTCAGGCAATGCCGAAGAAAGGAATCAATGACAAAGAGACTTCTTCAGCACCAAAGTAGCCTGAACATCACTGGGTTACAACTGTATATATTTACCTGTTATTTTATCCATTGTTTTTTATGTTTTCAGTTAATAAAAAGAGGTACAACTTTCTAACAAGAGCTCAACTAAACCCTTTATCATTTTAGATTATTCAGGGTGCAAAATCATATGACTATGTTGTAAAAAAGGGCTGCAGAGGATTTAGACCAAAATAAATTATAAAACCACATAAATGATCGGCTAATGATTTGTTAACATTTATTACAGTATTATTACTAAACAGAGTAGATATACACCAGTCAAGGGATCATTCACAACCTTGACACCTATCTCTGCTTCTTAACCTGCCCCCTCGTTTATTTTTTACTGCTTTTGGTTCCGCATTCCTGCCAAACCCTGACAGAACAAACTCAACAAGATGGACCCAGCAGTACTTTTTGAGGATGACCTTTATGATTTATCTCACAAGCTTGTATGCATTCTTGTGGAGTGGAGGAGAGCACCTTGTAAAGAGGCTCAGGAGGCCGCTCTTTCCCTTCCATGCCGGGAAGTGGCTGATAAACCCTGGTTATGGAGCTCACTGCCAGGCTTTTGAAGGAACTTTGTGAATTCCTCCAATAGAAAGCACGCCTGCTTTAAAATCATGTTACCCCTGTGCTCCGGATGCTGTGTCTACAGAGGGGTCCCGCCGCATTCCAAGGCAACCTCCAGAGTGGTCCCTTCAAAAAACACAAAACATATTATCAAAATAAAGTATATTAAAAAAAAAGAAGCAGAACCAAATATCCCAAAAAAACACAGATTCAAAGCAATATTTATTTAGACACCATACAATGAACTGTTGGGGAAATATTTTCCTAGGCCAATAACTTTTACCTAGTCTACCAGCTTGTACTGCCCTCGCTGAGCACAGGCCTGCGACCTTGGGCTGCTGTGCTCTCTGTGTCCCTATTCCTGCCTGTTGGCGTCAGCTGATAGAGGTGTTATCGTTCTGTGCCTGATTTATCTTGTCATGCAAAATGTAAATTATTCTTTCATAATCAGCTAAATACATGGGACTGGGGGAGAGATCTTTAGAATAGGTTTGGACAAGAGCTGTATCACCTCGTGGCTGCAGACAATGTCTTTGTCAATCCTCCAGCCGTAACTTCAAATAAATAAATTTGCCATCAAGTTCCAGCTCTCCCATAATCTCATTGTGTGACTCCACACTCCAGAAACCTCAGATTATTTTTGAAAAAGAGGGAGGCTGAATGCAGCCGAGATGTGATTTATGCAGAATCTCAATTTAGAAGTAAACAGTTCTGTCAATTCATTGCTTGTCTTTGTCTTTAAGAGTTTTGAAACTTGTGCCTTTTTTGTCAAAGTGGCATGTTGTTGATATCGGTCTGTTGTAAATGTGTTTTTTTGATCGATGTGTATGAATGTATTTTGAAAATGGCAAATTTGTGAAATTAACTATTTTACATAATATTTATTTTAAATGTATTCCTGTTCAATACATAATACACTCAGCGTTTATTGACATGCATCTTGTGCAATTTTTGTTTCTGCTACTTGACCCCAAAGTGCAGAAGGTTCAATGTCTCTCTTGTTGCCTGCCTGTCTGTCTCATTCTGTCATTCAGTAGTTGGTATATTTTATAAAGTCCATGGTCACTCTTTGTATGAGTGTGAAGCAAGTTGGTATTGACTAAAACATCTTGTTATGATCAGTGGCGTTGCGCAATATTTCGGGGCTCCCCCGCAGGTCGGACCATGGGGCCCCGCCCCCTCCCCTAAATCAATAATAGAGTGACATGGGATAGACATCGCGGCCACATTTTTAAATGTTTATTTTTTCAGGCATCTTTTGTAAACAGTATAGGTCAGTAGGAACTTTCTGTATAATATACATCTGATTTAAACAGTAAGGTCAGTAGGAACTGTATAATAATATACATCTGATTTAAACATCACGGGATGGTGGTCATCCTGACGTGCCAACACAAAGACAGCGTCTACGCCTTTCAGAGAGGTGAGAATCATCTTGCTCTGTATATACTCTTTGAGTGGTGTCCTCCGTCCAGAGAGGTGAGAATCATCTTGCTATGTATATACTCTTTGAGTCCGCTTTGTTTTGAACGCTGCCCAGCCTGCCAATGAACATTAGGCCCCGGCCACACGAGGACAATAACGGCTAAACGCATAGGATTAACGCAAACGCAATCGCAAAAAAGCTTCCGTCCACACGCAATCGACACCGGAACGTTTCTGTCCACACGAGACAGCTCCGTTTAGCTCCAACCGCTGGAGAAGCTGCAGTACATATGCAGGAGCCTGTAAGTGGCGCTGTAACTTCCTCCACAAAAGCAGAGAAGAAGCATGGTTGTCATGGTTGCCCTTCTGTTTATTCTCCGCGGTGGGGGCAGAGCAGAGGGGACCGGGCAGAGTTTTTCGCCAGTCAACGTGTGTTAAAGTTGAAATCTTCCGGACAAAATTATAAAAAGTGCCGGTCAAAGGTCTTCTTTGTTATTTATTGAGCTTTAAAACAAATGAATAACGACTATATATAATATATAAAATACACGGAGCCTCTCTTTTTCCTCCCTCTCTTCGGACAGCGTCAGTGTCTGTCTCATGCAGCTGATCCAGTAATGAGTGACCCGGCCAACAGTAAAAATAAACATATTTATAACTAGTTTAGGTAGTTTGAGAGGCAATTAAAATAGCTAAGGGCGATGATCTGACTTGAAGTGTGTGTTTTGCTCCGTTCACCGCTGCATCACAGCGGGAGGAGCTGCAGGTGAGCAGAGCTGCGTGTCTCCGCGTCCTGTCAGATTAGACTTCACTCGCATTTATGTCCACATCGAGAGAAAGATAAATAATCTGAATTCAGTGTGCAGTTTATTTGACGCGGGGGTGAGCAGCAGAGGTGGGGAGAGGCGGGGCTATTGCCTCATCATTATCAGAACATGATCGTATAGAGCGCACTCACGGAGCCGTTGGACCCCCCAGAGCGTTGCGTATGCCTTTCTATCCACCTTGGGACCCGTTATCGTTTCCGCAGTTGTTTACTGTCATATTCGGTCGTCCTCGTGTGGCCGAACGGTCTATATTCACTAAACAGTAACGCAAACGACCGTTATCGTCCTCGTGTGGCCGGGGCCTTAGTTATCAGCCGGCTAGCCCTATCCCAGGTGAGCAAATAATTATAATGATACACTGTTGTATACTACTACAGGCAGCGTACACATGACGGGGACGGGGTGCCCAACAACATAGCAGGGAGGGGGGGTTCCCGCCCTCTGCGCCCTGTTCCCGCATTACGAAATCTAAGAGGATAGCCTACAGTGGGGGCGGGGCCCCCTAAGCTCCGGGGCTCCCCCGCGCCGCGGGGGGTGCGGGGGCCTCCGCTACGCCACTGGTTATGATGAGGAATCTAGGTAAATCTGGGCCAAATGTGGACTGTTTAAGTAAAAATGTGATGTATGTATTAAAATGTTAGGAAAATATCACAATTTTCTTTACCTTCCCACCAGTGGCGGCGCCTACCCGTTTCACCCACTGTCTCTGCCACCTCCCTCCATGCCTGGTTCCTCCGGTTGTATCCCGGTAAGTTAATAGGGACTGGTCAAACAAAACCGGGTGATTTTCTACGGCGATAATTAGTTTCTCCTCCGTCTTTTTTTTAAATATAGAAATGAACGGCGGGATATCTCTCCCAGCTTAGACGCGGTTTGATTGGCTAGGGTTTGAGCTGTCAGATTTTCAGACTCGGGATTTGATTGGCTGGCGCTGAACTTCTCCGACTTCTCCAGCTTCCCCGGCGTCAGAAGTTGAACAATTTTCAACTTTTGAAGCCGGAGACGCTGGAGAAGTTCAGCCAAGCTACCCACAATTCAGTTCGGCGAAAAGCGAGGCAAAGTGACGTCACCCCATTCAAAGTGAATGGGCAGACGCGTTAGAAGCTTTTTTTGAAGCTGTAGTGTGGACGGGCCGTTACAATGAAGGCTCGATAATCAGCTCACGGCATATAGGTGTAAGCAGGGGTAAAGTGCTATTTTTACAAGTGGGGAGTGGACCTCACCTCCTATAGGAGGGTCCTCACCTCCTCTAGTGGGGTCCGGGGGCATGCTCCCCCGGGAAGATTTTTTTTAAATATTGAAGTTAAAAGCATCAATCTGGTGCACTTTGAGAGCAACATGAAGAGATCTATGGATACATCTCTCAACACCCATATGAAACAGAACTGTAAACAGCTTTTCTATTTCTTTATAGATATTTTACAAATCACTCCCCTTTTAAAACAAACCGTTTGAAACCCACTGAGATAACTAGACTAAAATGAACTATCTAAACACTGAGAGAGTCCTTTACTTCACCTGAGCTGAGGTTATCTGAGACTCTCAGTCTGACAGGAGAGAGTTCTCCCTCCACCTATCCTTGTTGTTGAAAAAGCTTCTTATATCCGTTAGCTTGGCTAATTAGCACCAGATGCTAACCACAACGATCTCCGGTAGATAGTAGATACCCACCGGTGCGCGAGCTCTCTCGCCCGCTCGGGCACGCACACAAAATGGCTCGTGCCACACACACACACACACACACACACACACACACACACACACACACACATGGGCGTGGGAAGGGGGGTGCTGAGGGTGCTGCAGCACCCCCTAGCGGCAGGCAGGGGGAGCGGAGCTCCCCTGTCTGAATTATTTGACGGTTATTGCTGCCCCCGCTGTGCATAATCTGTGTAATATGTAGCCAATAAGTTCCACATTGTTGGTAAAATAATATTTTACATCTTTGTAGTGTGTGTGCTCGCCAGTGTCGTCGCCTGGCCTGCCCCGAATGTTTTTTCTGTAGCCCCGGACAATTCTACCTCAATAATATAATACATTAACCGTGCTTTACGTGAACCTCATCATGACACTAGATAGGACGGCATGACTGTAATAAGCGCTAACGGACATAAGGAGCTGTTTGTTCCACAACAAGCTGGAGGAGAGTCCTCTCCTCTCAGACTGAGAGGCTCAGGTGAGCTAAAGGACTCTCTGACTGTTTAGATAGTTAACTTTAGTCTAAGTTACCTCAGTGGGTCTCAAACGGTTTGGTTACAAATTATTCAAAAGATTATTTCCGCGGCACACCTTCATATGATCATTATCGTTATAAAAAAGAGAAGGGAATAAAGGAAAAACAGTTATGAAATACTATATGGCAGTAAAACAAGAATACAGTTTGAAAGGGGAGTGATTTGTGAAATATCCATAAAGAAAAAGAACATCTGATTACAGTTGTGTTTCATATGGATGTTGAGAGATGTATCCATAGATCTCTTAATGTTGCTCTCAAAGTGCACCAGATTGATGCTTTTACTTCAATATTTTTAAAAAATCTTCCCGGGAGCTGATTATCGAGCCTTCATTGTAACAGTCGCGGGTGTACTGTGTGTTTGCGTGTGGGGAGTGTTGCAGTAGAACATTCCACTATAGCGCCCTGGTGCTCGCGCTTTTGTGCGTGCTCTATAGTGCCCGTAATAGTGTTCACTGGAGTCCAGCACCTCAGCACCCCCACTCAAAATACCTTCCCGCGCCTCTGCACACACACGCACGCACGCGCACACACACACACACACACACACACACACACACACACACACACACACACACACACACACACACACACACACACACAGAGCAGAGCTTGAATGAAACACAGAGACCCAGAAGTACGCTACTTGTACTCACGAAGCCTATTATGTGCAGAATCCCTCTCGCTTTCAGGTGGTTTTGATTGAGTATCCACACATGGACGTTTAAGGACTACAAAACTATCAATTTTTCACTTTGCTCATTTTTCAGCTCTAGCTAACAGGAAGTCACTCAAGTGTCACAAAGTAATTTAGCCTATGGATAGGTCAAAAACCGAATGGGTGCTGGCCATTGGCCTAATCATATCACCTGTGTTGGCTTTATGTTTTTGGTCAAACATTTGTTTGTTTCACATTTGCATTGATGTAATCAATAATTGTTCTAATTTAATTTAATAAAAATAATAATAATCATTTTAAAAAAACAACGGGAAAAAACAACAACATATATTTCTTGGGGGTGCTTAGGGGGTGCTTTGTCAATCCTGGGGGGTGCTTCAGCACCCCCTAGCTCCCCCCTGGCGCCGCCCCTGCTTCCCACCCCTAAAAAGGGCTCATTGGTCATGCAGAGGTGAACGTTTCAGACTCTTATTCAAGGATTTTAATAAAAAGCAAGAGCTAAAACAAAAAGATGGTGGCCTTTCTTTCTGTTCCCAGCAGGGGGAGACAGGCTGATGTAACCTGTTCTCACATGAAGACCAGACAGTCATTTCCAGCCATGAGAGGCCACGCCTTTGCATCAGACAAACATTTTATTTATTTGTTACTGTCAGCAATTACTACAAAAAGACCAACACCTACAATGTTTAGGACTTCCTTGTACAAAAATGTAAGACTTAAAGGAATGTGTGATTTGTTGTTTTCTAACCTGAGAAATGCATATTCGTACTTATTATGTTTATGTAAAAATGTGTATTATATTTATTTTATTCTTAAATGGATCCTAACTTCCCCCGGGATAAAAAAACTATTTCTGATTTGGATTCTAAAAAAGGGATATTAATGATAAATGTAATTTAGTTTAATATGTGAAGATTTAAAGTAATACTTGTCGATTATTGTTTTGTTTTCTGTGACAATCTTCCTCACCCTCTCAGACTTTCAGTTGCGCGCGCTACTAAAGAGACGTGTTACCATGGAAACCAAACAATGGTGTAGCTGTATTAAAGTCAGAGTGGAAACAGTCCTGAGTAAATCAGATTTTGTCAGAAATCGGGAGAAATGCGGGAGAAATATGACCCCGGGAGGAAACTGGGAGAGGGCCATGAAATCGGGAGTCTCCCGCGAAAATCGGGAGGGTTGACAAGTATGGTCATGATGGCATCGTCACATGACTGTCACAATTGAACGGAAGACCAAAGTGCAACACACGGAAAACCA
>CALSBZ010046716.1:2299773-2314579 GCA_943591055.1 Gobionotothen gibberifrons
ACTAAAAGAGCTTTGAAACACAATGAAAGATGTTTGGAGTTTTATTTGAGTTATTAATTTAAACTTGTTGTCAAAGAGATGCTGATTTGAAACCGTTGTTACATACAGTTACGGCATTTCCTGTTTCTGCCGTCCCAAAGCTTGCTGCTGTATTTACTCCCTCCATCTGACAGGAGGGAGCCTCGTTGAGCTGCGAGTGTGGCTACAGACGGAGTTCACTCCGTCACGGAGGGGTAGGGTCGAGGGAGTGGTTTGGGATTGGGCCTTTGTTTGAGATTCTGGCCCAATCCCAAACCACTCCCTCGACCCTACCTGTAAGGTGTTTTATGTCCTTTTATTTAAAACATTCTTTGAGACTTCATCTTCTGGTTCAAATTTCAATAAATGTAATTTGTATAATCACTCTTTTGTCTTTATTCTACATGCAAATGTTAGAGATTCCATTCAAATCTGTTGATTATTCAGATCTTCCTCAGGCTAGGAGTTTTTAATGCTAAATGTATATCATTTTCTCACAGGATATAGAATGAGACAACACAGTTTGTATCCATTGTGTATGAATGCTTCAGCTCTTCAGACCAACATAGTAAGATGTAAGGGTGCCACCTGGGCGCCTCCCTAGGGAGGTGTTCCAGGCACGTCCAGCTGGGAAGAGACCAAGGGGTAGACCTAGGACCAGGTGGAGGGATTATATCTCTTCGCTGGCCTGGGAGCGCCTTGGGATCCCCCAGTCAGAGCTGGTTGATGTGGCCAGGGAAAAGAAAGTTTGGTGCTCTCTGCTGGAACTGCTACCCCCGCGACCCGACCACGGATAAGCGGGAGAAGATGGATGGATGGATATTTTAGCTGAGTGGGAATAACTTGTTTTTGTTTTTTGTTTTTGATTTACAGGTGAGGCATACTTTAATGCAACAGGTAAAACCTAATATAACCACTAAAACCCACATTCTCCTTTGAATTTCAGAATCCCTTATGTGGCTCAGAAATGTTTATTCTTTCATATTATTCTCACAGGAGGTGCAGGGACTGAGGATGTGACTCCTGATATTTTGAAAAAAATGGGTTTCATCTCATCGAATGCCATAGTAGCAGCTATTTTTGCTGCAATAAAGTCTGGAGCAGTTTGGATTCTCTGGGCAATCTTGAAGTCAATCTTGAAGTCAATCTTGAAGTCAATCTGGGCGTCATTTGGTAAACTGAATATTGTATTTCTTTATCTATAATTTTGTTCGAGTGGATATATTTTCATGCTGATTTAGGAAGACAACTACAAATTACAGTTGTCTGTTCTCTTATAAATGTAATAATGTTATTATATAAGTTTGTTTTCATGTGGCTCATTGAAAGTTTAAAGCAGCATCATAACATCATCACAAGCAAGTAAATAAAAGGGAAAAGTCTTATTAGCAGCTCAGTGTGAATAGCATGTCATTGTTTTCTGTTTGTGTTTCATTAACAGGTTACGGATGGTTTATGGCCGCAGGTAAGACCATTTGGAATGTACATTTTTGAACGTGCTAGCCTTTAATCATCAAAGTCCCATTGTTGTACTCAGGTTCAGGAGGTAATGGATTACATGTAACGTGATTACGTTATCAGCATACCACATGAGATCTCAAACATATGGCATCACCTACTGAATTAAATAAAAGAACAAACTAACCAATGAAAGTGAAAACCATAAAGAAAATTCAGGCAGTAGGCGTATAGAGTCCAACTTAGTACGGGCCTAAATCAACAGATCAGGTGTTCACCTGGCTGCTGCGTTGAAAAGCAATGAATGAGTTTGAGAGTGAGAATGAGTATGTATTCTGGATAAAAGCCAAAAAGCATGGCAGCATGCCTAACTATTTCAGTTTGCTATGATTTTATTTTAGCTTCTTTTAAATGTAGTGTGTGGTCATGTGTCTCATTGTTGGTCTATACACTACTGCCTAAAAATGCTTAATGATAACTTGGTTTCTTCTTTTCTAACGTCACAGTGTTCTGTTGTCTTATATAATATGATTAGGTTAAAGCTCTCTTATTGATATTTATTTGCTCTTGTATTTATCTACATTGCCTTTGATATTGAGGTAATCCAAAAGTAATGGAAAGTAATCAGGTTACATTCATTTTATATTGTGATACTTAGATTAGGTCACTGATTACTTTTTTTTTATAGTAACCCTCCCAAACCTGGTTGTCCTTATCATTAGTGACCATGTCTCTTCTGCTTTAATCGTTCCCATTAGCTGGAGGAGCAGCCACTGTGTTGGCGACTCCTGCTATTCTAGCTGCCTTAGGTTTTACCACAGGTGGAATAGCAGCCGGCTCCATTGCTGCCAAACTAATGTCGTGGGCTGCAGTTTCTAATGGAGGAGGCGTTGCAGCAGGAAGTCTGGTGGCAATCTTGCAGTCACTTGGTAAACTGAACAATTCATTTATATATTTTTATCTTAATAAACGTCTGTCTCAAGCCAGTAAAAACAGTATATATCTGAAAAAAGTAAAGCTGTTTTACAAGGTAACAGAAAGGCTCATACATATATTTCTGTTCAAATACCAAATAAAGTGAATGATGTTGTTAGACATCTCTATATACAAAAAGTACTTTCAATGAACAAACTAGAACATGTTGTTCTACAATGGGCAGAGGAAGCATTTGGAGTATATTCAAGTTTCAGTCCTGGAGGAGAATTTGCATCTAAATAGAGAAATAAGTCATTTTAGACTGTGGAATAAAAGCTTTCCTTTTGGAAAGGCAAGAGCTGTTATGATTCTCAATAATAATGTACTCTCACTGCTGGTATGTCAGGGGCTACAACTGGAGCTGGAGCTGCGGCTGGAGGAGCTGCGGCTGGAGTAGCTGTGGCTGGAGTATCTGTGGCTGGCATGGGTGTAGCTGTTGCATGGATGCTGTCAACCATTTGCTGTCAGCCAGATCTAATAAAGATTTAGAGCATGGATATGGGACACATTTAATCTTCACCTAATGGAGACAAATACACATTGTGTGTATCTGTACTGTGATGAATGTCAAATACCAACATTAAACTGTGTATGCCATGGCTTAAATGTTTGAACATCAATCCAGAATAATTTATATTGTTATGATGACATTAAAAGTCTAACATGTCTAATTTTCATCTTGTCATTTATTATTTGTATAAGTCAAAAGTGTGTTTTATAATGTGGAAGATGATGCCTGCATAGTGTCATTTGCAGGAAGTGAATTAGCTCTAATTAATCGTTGTTTTTACACTATAACTGAATCTGAAGGCATTAACATGATGCTTCTGTGCTCTGTGAGTACTTTTATCTTATTATGCGGCCAATTCTAAACCCAAATAAAATGCATGAAAAATAAAGCAAATCTTTTTATTTTTATTTACCATTTAATTGACACAATTTCTATTATTATACTCGAGTTTATGTAAAAGACTAAGAGTGAACGTGGTGCTTTGAGCTGGACAACAGCATACTAACAATGAAAATGCTGTGTTCTGATGTTTGGCAGATGAATTATTTATTTGCCTTTTTTCCCCTTGCAGCATGCTAACATTAGCTAATTAGCATTAAGTATAGCTCTGGCTGTTCGGACTGTCATGTAGCAGATTTCATCGGCATTCATACAATAGTAATCGTAGCAATAGTAAAGCATTTCACTGAAAACAAAACTGTCAACTTCATGTTGGCCCTTGGCACAGGATCCCTGTTGGGCCCTCTGGCCGCACGATAGGGACCTACAAAGAAGAAAAAAAAGCAAACTAAGAAAAAAAGAATGTCACCCTTAAGTAGACTTCCTTCAAAGCAGGGAATGGCAACAAGAAGAGACAATGAACTCTGATATATGGGGCGAAGCCTGCGAGCTAGTTCAGGCAGTCAACTCGAGCACCAATGATACATTAACACGTGACGCACCTCGTCCCTCTTACAACCAACCAAACACATTCTCCTTAACCTGCCGCTCCATTTAAGCTGCCAGATCTGCTGCCTCTGCCTCTGCCTCGCTAATGCTGCTACTGCTGCGTTCACATTACTGCTGGTCGCCGGCCCCCCAACCACCCCAGCATCCACCTGTAGGCTCGGGGGATAGTTATCTAATCATCACCACTCAATGTTCTATGTACATCTTTGGAGTGATGAGGCCCGAGCCTAGACGTTAAACTCAAACGATATACTGCTTCTAATGAACATATCAAGACACACGTAAGTTGCCTGATTGAATTAACATTTCTGAGATATTAAGCCATCACTTAATATGTTGCTTAACCAGTTTACTTCTGACTTCTCCTTCAAAATAAACATAGATCTACTGCACGCTAACAGCAATTATTTTTAACTCCAGTTGAAAAGCCTGCTAACCAAAGCTGCACTATAATATCATTATACAACAATGGATCAAATTATTGTGTACAATTTAAAGGTGTTTCTCATAGTTATGGAAACACTGCTGATAATTACGTATTACGTCCACCATCCCCACTGTTGAGCCGTGGTCCAACCCATGGCTCAATACAGCTGCATACCGAAATAAACTTTTTGGTAATACAAATTTGCCTTCTGTACTTTCCCACAACCCCTCTTTATTCTGTGTACACACTTTCTTCTTCCAGTATACCTTCTCTATGTCAGGTGCATTCGTTTGCATGTCTTTTAGTATGTCATGATCAATGTGTTCCATAGTTGTGGAAATATACTGCTCATTATCCTGTCACTGTCTTTGTGCTGCTTTCTTAGCTTCTTCATCTGCCTTTCGATTCCCTGTGGAAATTGGGTCCGTCCCTGTAGTGTGTGCTGCACACTTACAGACCGCCACTCTCTTAGGGAGTTGTACTGCATCCAAAAGTGACAGGATCAAATCTTTATGTGTAATAGGTTTGTTTGTGGATGTTACCATACCCCTATTCTTCCATTGTTGTGCAAACACATGTATACATGAATAAGCATAGTTGCTGTCTGTATAAATGTTAACTGTCTTCCCTTTTCCCAGTTTGCATGCTTCTGTTAGTGCGATTAGTTCTGCTGCCTGTGCTGATAAGTGGGACGGCAAAGCCGCGCCCTTGAGCAGTTTCGTCTGTGTCACTACAGCATAGCCTGTTGCATTGGTTCCATCAAGATTCTTTTTACAGGAACCATCAACATACATTGTTATGTCTGCGTCTGGAAAGGGAATGTCAGTCAGGTCTGTCCTTGGTAACACTGTTTTCAGTTTCTGCGATACAGTCATGTGGTTCCCCATCTATCTCTACTGGCAGCAGTGTAGCTGGATTTAAAGTAGTACATCTCTCGATAGTAAGATTTGGTTGTGATAACAACGTAGCCATGCATGCTAAATGTCTAGCTGGTGACATATAGGTTTGTTTATTTTGTAACAATAGTACGGACACTGCGTGAGTGACTTTCAGAGTCAAGGACCTAAAAAGCACTATTGTTGCAGATGCCTGTACTGCCATGGAGGCTGCTATTACTGCTTGTAAACAAATGGGACCCAAAACTCAGAAAATGCCATATAGCCGTGCCTCGTACTATAGACTCACAATAGTTTTAGCAAAACTAAGAAAACTACCCAGAGTTTTCCCCAAAACTCAGAAAAATACCCCTTGCCATACGTAGTCACCCCGTATCCAGCGAGAAAGTCATACAATAGTTTTTAGTAAAATACTAAGAAAAATAGCTTAAGTTTTCCCCAAAACTATGAAAAAAAATACTCAAAACCGTACTTAGTCTCCCACTATAAAATAGCCGTACCTCGTTAACCTGTTAGAGTCATACAATAGTTTTTACTAAAATACTAAGAAAAATAGCTGTCTAAGTTTTCCCCAAAACTCAGAAAAGACCCATAACCGAACTTGGCTACGCACCCTAAAAGCCGTACCGCGTTTAACCTGCTATGAAGTCACACAATAGTTTTAGTAAAACTAAGAAAATGCACCATATAAGAGCGACAAATATGAATCTTTGTTAGTTTTTTTTTATAAGAAAACTAACAAAAACTGACCTCATAGTTTTTGTGACAAAAAACTATTTTCACCGAGGCCTCTAGTTTAAACAATAAACCATAGTTTAGTTAAGTTTACCTTGTCTTTCCAGGACTTTTTAGGTATCGTCCGCGAACCAGGGGCTTTAAACCAAAACGGTGCCTGAATTGACGTTCTCTCCTGTGTCGGTGGTTCAAAGGATCCGTCACTCCTCTCCTCTCCAGCGTAACCTGGCCCCCCTATTTACCAAATTGTTTCTTTGTAAGGGAAACAAGGTAGGGGTCTTTTTGTAAGAGTCACTCGACTCCCTGTGCACAGTGTCAGGCTTGTGTGCCCGGAGAAAAAAGGAGATCTTGGATCCGGCTCGAAGGCAGTGGCGTTTTCTCCTGGAGGCCAAGGGAAGCCAGGCTTCCCCTGTTTTTTCGGATTGTAGTTATAATTTTAATAAATAAATAAAAACACTTCGTTTAGTTTCGGAAATTCTTTGTTGTGTGTTGCTGCCGGCCCGTCTCTCCCCCATTCTCATTGAGTATTTTACAAAGAGTGAAACAGCGCCCTCTGGATGTTATGGTGAAACAGTAGATTGCACTCTCTGTTGCGGCCGAAACTGGCTTCCCTTGGTGAAAAAAAATGGAGGGATTGACCAATCAGATGGGGCTCACGTGATGCCCCTGCCAACCTGTGATTGGTCAGGGCCATGCCAAGGGAAGCCAGAGGCGGCTGGCTTCCCTTGCCTCACAATCCAATCAAATCGCATCAACTTAGTGTTGCAGTGACGCGTCCTAAAGCCCGGAAGTAAGCTGCGCTCGGGTTCCCTCAACATAAATGGGATTTCTCTCCATAGGATTTTGGAAAATAGCTGGAAATAAGGTCAGTGGAAAACGAACCTGTTAGATAAATGCACGTTTTGTTCAGTCGGATAATATCCACATGTCTACCCTACTTTTATACCGCCGTTAGAAAGTAGCAAGCAACTGAAGCAAGTGCAATTATGGAGGGTGGAGATTTGGAGTATTTAATCAAAAATAATTGTACTAAACTTCCGCTACAGCAGCAACTAAAAATGAAATCTGATGACAGGCCAATGCCCAAACTGGAGCTGTGTACAGCGAGGAAAAAAGGAGCGAATCGGACGTAAAACGTTAAAGGTCTCCTGATTTAGTTTGTGAATGAATGCTTATTAGAGTTTCGGCTGGAGAGTGCGTGCGGACCTGTCGGTTAGATAACAGGCGTGTCGGAGTCCTGCATCTGTATGACACAAATGTGTGTAAAATGATACCGGGTGCTGTAATCACTCATCTGGTTACGTTATTACATTGACCACCACACCCCCGACCCAAAAGAAAGGACGTATTATTGGCTTCCCCTAATTTTTTCCCCACGCCACGCTACTGCTCGAAGGACCAATATGTTAGAAAAATATCACTCGACACCAGGTTGAGAATCAATGATCAGGTTCTAATTTATTCTTGCAAGAAGGAGCAGAGTTAAATCACATACAAAGGATATGGGTTAACTCACACACACATGGGGTATATGGTTTTGCTCAAGGGAGCAGCAAAAAACATCAAGCTTATATAGTCCAAAAGACGGAGATAACAACAAGGTCGTAAATCGAGGTGGTGTTAATATCATCCGCAGGTGTCGCGACCATCTGCGACGTCTTCTGGAGAGAGTTGTCACGCCACACAGAAAAGAGACATTTAGGAGACAGCTAGTCTGTCTTCTCATAAATATCAACACCGCGGTGAATTTGGTTTTAGGTTGGATATTCGACGGACATTCGCGGACCCGCCAGCAGCATCAGTTTCCCCGGGGAGATCTTCTCCGCGAAACGAGGCTTTCACTTAGGGACCATCAACAAATGACTTTTCAATTACAAAAGAACATTTTTCTTTTTAATAAATCGACAGCTTCTCGAGTGAATGTGACCGATTCACTCAAAATCAATGTTGGGTCAAAGAACTACACTGGCTGAATAGGACACACCTCTTTTTATTGCATTTTAATTCTTAAAATATTTTAATATTCATATTTTAATGCGAAATTTTACTTATTTCTTCAATACCCTACAAGTCATGTGACCGATTCACTCAAAATCAATGCTGGGTCAAAGAACTACACTGGCTGAATAGGACACACCTCTTTTTATTGCATTTTAATACTTAAAATATTTTAATATTAATATTTTAATGCGAAATTGAGCTTATTTCTTCAATACCTTCCAGGTCATGTGACCGATTCACTCAAAATCAATGCTGGGTCAAAGAACTATACGGGCTGAATAGGACACACCTCTTTTTATTGCATTTTCATTCTTAAAATATTTTATATTAATATTTTGATGGAAAAATTAGCTTATTTCTTCAATACCTTCCAGGTCATGTGACCGATTCACTCAGAATCAATGTTGGGTCAAAGAACTACACTGGCTGAATAGGACACACCTCTTTTTATTGCATTTTAATACTTAAAATATTTTAATATTAATATTTTAATGCGAAATTGAGCTTATTTCTTCAATACCTTCCAGGTCATGTGACCGATTCACTCAAAATCAATGCTGGGTCAAAGAACTACACGGGCTGAATAGGACACACCTCTTTTATTTCATTTTAACCCTGTAAATATTTTATATTAATATTTTGATGGAAAAATGAGCTTATTTCTTCAATACCTTCCAGGTCATGTGACCTAATTACTCAAAATCAATGTTGGGCCAAAGAACTACACTGGCTGAATAGGACACACCTCTTTTTCTTGCATTTTAATTCTTAAAATATTTTATATTAATATATTGATTGAAAAATGAGCTTATTTCTTCAATACCTTCAAGGTCATGTGACCTAATCACTCAAAATCAATGCTGGGTCAAAGAACTACACTGGCTGAATAGGACACACCTCTTTTTATTGCATTTTAATTCTTAAAATATTTTATATTAATATTTTGATGGAAAAATGAGCTTATTTCTTCAATACCTTCCAGGTCATGTGACCTAATTACTCAAAATCAATGTTGGGCCAAAGAACTACACTGGCTGAATAGGACACACCTCTTTTTCTTGCATTTTAATTCTTAAAATATTTTATATTAATATTTTGATTGAAAAATGAGCTTATTTCTTCAATACCTTCAAGGTCATGTGACCTAATCACTCAAAATCAATGCTGGGTCAAAGAACTACACTGGCTGAATAGGACACACCTCTTTTTATTGCATTTTAACCCACTAAATACTTTTATATTAATAATTTTATGTGAAAATTAGCTTATTTCTTCAATAACTAATGACTCAAAATCACTTTATTAATTGAATACTAGTCTGTACACAATAGAAACAGCTCTTTATATCGGATAATATTACATCCTCTATTTAATATTAATATTTCTATTACAAATTCTGGGTTTTTTCTATAGCTTCCCTGTCATGTGACCCAGTGATTAATGATCAGAAAGTAATACAAACAAGGCTACACAGGACACATGTTTTACTAATCGTCTTCATTGAGCACATTTCAAGTATTACTTGCACAAAGGACATTTCCAATATCCTGTCTCTGCCTTTTTAAGGTCTCTGCTGTCCATTGCCAGACACTGGGCATGGTACCATCGTTCGCAGTCATCACACTGAACCTGTTGAAGTGAAAGAAATAATGTATTTATAATATATTTGTACCTTAGATTACCATTCAGTTGTCTTAATACTCAAGTGTTAGTGAGGAATCAGCTGACACAATCATCTACTCTGTCTTTTACATTTTTTGATTTAAGTATTCCAGTAGTGAGTGTTGCATTTTTTAAATGTATTGCATTTAGTTGTTTAAGATTAAATGTGTTTTAGGTTGACTTTTAAAATCTGTCCAGGGACTACGGATGAAAAATAGCCTCTTGGCTAACTCTGGCACATTTACAGAAATGTTCATTAATGTGCACTGTCCCTGTTAAATAAATAAATAAATAAATGTAGACATCACAATTACACATTTTCTTCACAACAGCTCACCCAGTCTGTGATGGGAGATCCAGATCCTGGAGGCCTTAAGGCAGCACACATAGCACAATAAGTGTGCTCATCAAAGACTGAAACAAGATAACAATACATGTATGTCAGCTTCTATATAAATACATATATATATATATATATATATATATACATACAGACACCCATATATACATATACATATATTCATATTTATTTACCTGATGCCTCAAGGATTTCGAGAGCCAGTTCTCTCCTCTCCTGTGTCATGTATTTCTTTGAACACTCGAAATTCACATTCGGGATCAGAGGGAAGGACTCCATGACTGCCTTTGCCATCTAAACAAACAACACTTATGTTAAGGAGGGTTTTTCTTCTTTATTGTATAGTAATACAGATACAGACAAAAACATGAGACACATTATAGAAAACATCCACCCTTGACTAGAATGCCTCCCAAAACCTTTGATTATTGATATAGACCGGTCCTATTATTGGAATTTTGAGATATTCAGAAGCAAAGTTTTGTCAATTAAACTTTCTGTGTTCAAGTGAATACTAATTTAAGTTCAGAAATGTTGTGTCATAATCCAATTGTTGTCAGTTGTGAAAAAATAAAATAAACAACAACATGATATCGGCATTATACTATATATTGTCCATTGGCCAACCTGCCTGCTAAATATTATGGGGATCAGCATCGGCCTTTAAAAAACCTTTATCGGTCAACCACTACTTTTGACAGCTTTTTTAAATCCGTCCTTGCATTAAACTGTCTTTCACATTAAAAACTCTGCTTGTTAACTGGATGAAAACAGAATCTCTTCAGCTCACCTTCACAACAACGACACCACAGCTACATCCATCCTTTTGAAGTGGGTGACCCATAACGCCTCCCTTCCACTTAACATCCACCCAGTCTGTTATGCTGTGGCGTGTCCTCCTCATCCTGAAGTACTCCCTGAGAAAGGATAATGTTAACACACTTTACATTTCTAATTATGTGGCTCCTAAAGATAATGTAACAGAAATTCATACTGTTTGTATTCACCATATGACCATTTATTTATATAAGGGGCAGCCACAGGTCAGCTATAGATATCACTGTCTGAACACAGACTGTATCAGACTGTTTAAAATGCTTTCAATGCTGTCTGTGAGTATGAATGTAACTAAATGTGACACATTTTTTACGTTTAAATATAGTTTTTCCTTGAATTTTCAAATATCTATTGAATTTTGATTTACTGTATTCTTTTGGCAGCATGTTCGGAGTCATCAAGCTCTTCGATGCTTTGAGCTGGATCCACCAGGAATACGGTGCTGGTTTTGGCATGAATGTACTGTGAAAAAGTAAAAGCACTTTTCATCAAAAAAGAGTTTTGGTTTCACTATGTAAGTCTTGTGCTTTAACAGAAATAATACAATAACAAAAATAATTACAAACCAGCAACTTCCAGTGGTTGTTGTTGACAAGTACAAAGGACAGGACAGCTTCATAGTTGTCAAAGTTTACCTATAATGGCATCAAATAAAGGATTAAAACAAACTTGAAGGCTAAGGTAAAAATAACAACAACATTAGTCTGACAATTATGTTCTTGTGCCATTCATTTGTTGTGCTTAAAACAAGTGTTGATATGGAAATTCAATAGTAAGTAGATTTATCAGGTGATTTAACTAATGACTATAGTTTCAGAGAGGATACAGTAAAATAATCTCAGTTAATTTCCTATTTAAGACCTCAGCCAATGCTTCACTCCATGTACCTAATGGGTGAGTGTGAGCCCACATATCAAATCCACACCTACTTCCCCCTACAGTATCACCATGCACAAACACAACACACCACACACATAAACATACACAGACCACACACATTACCTTTGGTAAACTGTGAGATGTTAGCTGAGTTCTGTCCCCGAACAAAATGACACCTGCTGTGTAGTGATTTAGCAAGTACATTTTGTTCACAACGCCGAATTTGTCGGCAGCAACATGAAACACGCCTTCAATTACCTGGCAAAAAAAATCATAACAATTAGCCAATTAATGCATATTCCCAGTTATACTGAACTTTCATTCCCTGCAACTTTGAGAATCTTGTGACTGACAAAAGTATCTAGACATTTTTTTCAGATACTTCTTGGGCAGAAATCGTTAAATGCTAGATGAAGAAATTGACACAGTGTCGAGTGAAACTTCAGACACTTGAAACATGTAGTCACGTACCTCCCCTGTCAACCACTGGTGGGGTCGAAGTGAGCATAGCTCACAGCGGCGGATAAGTAAGATGCGTCCTTTCATCTGTGAGGGGAGCACTACCACGACCACCTCGGTGTCCTTTTTTTTCCACAGCCAGGTCAACTGCAAGTCAGGATTGAGGGGAAATAGATGCATTCTGTTTAATATGGACACTTGAGGAATCTTTTAACCCTCCGGTATCACTCTGGACATTTTTGTCCCGAATGACTAATTAGGGTAGTGCATTTGAATGATACCAAAGGGTTAACAATCTTGAATGTTTGGGTGGAGGCCTTGTTTTTGTATATGCACCATCAAAGCTGCATACACAAAATATAATGAAACTGTGTATGCATTTAACCTCAGTCCCTTTTAGAGTTTTCACTAAATGACATTAAACAGGCTGCTCAGGAACAGAAACTGTAATTGCAGTTTAAAGTCTGATTTAGAAATCTAGTTTCTGTTATAAGTTTGTATGCTGTATTTACATTTTTCATCTTCATATTCTCCCCCTACAACATGCACCTAATCATATTGTGTTATAATACTTCATGTCCTTTGTCCTTCACCTCACTCACCAATTTAGTCCATGCTTTACTTTCTGACAATATTTACTTATTCCATTGTTACAATTAAAATGCTGGAGAACAATTTACACACTTTGAACATAGTAAGTCTTAGAGAAACTCACATTTCCCTGTGCATCTTTTTCCTGTCCGTCCACTTTTCTTTTCTTCACCTTTGTGGCAGGTGGGCTCTTGGGGTTGGGTAGTGTTTTTGGTGGATTGAAGTACTTGGACTTGGACTTGGTGTGACCAGCAGAACTTTCCCGCTTGTTCCACTGTTCCTCGTGGTCATCATCTGGCCTGCTAGGATGTCCAAAGTTTTTGTCCAGAATATGCATTGGCAGATTGTGTTGCTCAATGTGCTCTATATATCTTCCTTGTATTGAGGCATACATTTTGGAGATGAACTCTGCTGGTCTCAGGTACTTTTTTTTTAAAAGGATGGAGTGTTTGACCAACCCAAACCAGAGCTCAACATGGCAGTTGGTATCCCTGGTTTTGTGACTTCCATCTTTTTTAGAGGTACCTTTTCTATGTTGCGACAGATCCCCAAGCAACAAACCACTCCACAATGGGAAGATCCCCATGTAGTTTTTGAACAGTGCATCAATGACACCAGGACAGAGGTAGTGGTTTTTTACATGAACAGCATCGTCAGAGAGAATGTCACACTCTGCTTGGTCCCGCCTGACTTGAAAAGCTTGTGTGAAAGGGGACTTTCCAATAATGCTATGAGCATTGTTTTCCATTTTGCTTTCCTCCTCTCCCATTGCATGTCCACTTTCCTCCAGTTTCATGTCCCGAGTTTGCAAAATGCACTTGTCGAGGTACATTTTGCTCTGTTTCACCAGATGAGTGTACTCCACTGCATCAAAAAGCACACACATATGATAAAAAACATCAAGGGCTTCCTGCATACTTGTGCAGTTTAGGATGTACGCAAAACAGAATGTTGCATATTCCTGTGTGCCTCAGTCTACAGTTTTTTTCCCAAATGCTTGTGACACAGCCTTCATGATATGAGCAGAGCACAGATGCAGCACAGTGAAGTTAGGAATATGTTCAGTTTGTCCAGACACTATCTCAAATGCTCTGTCAAGGTACACTGAAATATTTTCCCTGTTAAAAGACAGAAGCACACTGTTTATCAGAGCCCAACTATAATCTGTTTCAACCTGTGCTATCTTTCTCTTTGTTGTGTAAGACAACTTTCTTTTAAATTCCATGAGCCAATGGGAAATCGATGGAATGGAATGGCTGTTGGTGATCATTTCTGTGACAGGCAAGGGAGGCTTATCCTTACCCATTCCGGGCAAAACCAAAGCATAATATAGGACCCGCTTATTTTGATCAGGAATTTTCTGTATCACGCTGCCTGTGGCATCAAGGTAGAGAGTTGTAGGTGTTGGCTTTTTCAAGTGCTCATTCAATATCTTTAGTCCAGCATCTGTGTATAAATGTACAGCAAACGGATCAATTTGTAGGTGCTGAAGATAGCCTTTTGATGATGCATGACTGCTGCTCTCTTTGATTATTTTTTGGGTCAACATGAGTTCAAGCATCATGTCATCGTGGAGCCTTGCACTTTTCTTCACTTCAGAGGATATTTTCTTTAACACGTCTTTGGTGAGGCTTCTGCTTATGTTACCAGCCATTATTTCCTCTACTGGTGTCTGTCTTAACATATTGTAATAATAATTGCTGACACCACTGGTTAAGGCTTTGGAAATTGTTCCTCGTCTTGTGTATTTTGCTGGTCTAAATCGCCTTTGATTTTTATGGTGTATAACTTCACCAATGCGCATGACTTAAAAAATATCTAATCTAAATATTAATATAAAATATTTTAAGTATTAAAATGCAATAAAAAGAGGTGTGTCCTATTCAGCCAGTGTAGTTCTTTGACCCAACATTGATTTTGAGTGAATCGGTCACATGACTTGGAAGGTATTGAAGAAATAAGCAACATTTCGCATTAAAATATGAATATTAAAATATTTTAAGAATTAAAATGCAATAAAAAGAGGTATGTCCTATTCAGCCAGTGTAGTT
>CALSBZ010046717.1:0-16388 GCA_943591055.1 Gobionotothen gibberifrons
CACACACACACACACACTTCATTTACTGTACAAGAGCTACACTTATTATTTGAGCAATCCTAATTTAATTAGTTATAATTCACCTTTCCTTCTCAACAAAGATATTAAATAGTGTCTTTGTCATCTTGAATTAAATACTAAATTCAGTGTTTTTCTCAAGTTTTACTGCCAGAAAAAGTATGAATTAAAACATTTCTTTGTTGTTGTTTTTGCTAACGGAACAAACCAACCATAACGTACAAACAACACAGCCCAGGGTTTTGGGAAAAGCTTTCTTCCTATTTAATTTTTTGCAATTTGCATTTTATTGTTGAGATTATTTTAAGACAATTTTGGGCTGGATTTTGTACCATGACATGTCCTTTAATGCCCCTTAGTGGGTCTGTTACATGGTGCGATAGACTTTATTTTAAAATGGACTTTCACACTTGTATCCTTGGATGATAAACACTTGATAAGTCCGCCTACAACTTTTCTATTACCTTTGTTTTGTTTGAGAAAAGGCAATTTGGCTTAGACGCTGGACTGTGATTCTTTTATAATAAAATGAAATTGGGAAGAAACCTTTTCACGCCTGCAATGCACAGGAGGGATGATTGCAGCGACCACTGGCAATTTATATAGCACATTTCAATGCACATCAACTTTAAATGTAAAAATAATAGGCACTAACAAAAGAGCAAAGGTAGCATAAACAACAATAAAATAAGAATACAGTCGCATAAAATGAATCACACCGCATCAAAAACACCTTTTAACTAACTCAACTAAAGGGCATGGGATTATGTTGTTATGCTAGAGCAGCGGTTCCCAACCTGTGTGAAGGCATTAGGCGCTTTCACACCGCAGTACTTTTCCCAGTATAGTTCCGATATGGTTCCGAAAATGTGCATTCACACCAAAACATCCGGAACTAGAACTTAGTTCACGAGAACCTTTCCACCCCCTTTTCAGTCCTCTGCTAGAGAGCAGGTACTTTCATTTCTGATTGGCTGGACGGATTGCAAACCACGCCCCGTAAAACTCTGAAAGGTTTTGTGAAGCCGCCATTTTATTTGCTCGCATTAGCATTGTTAGCATTAGCCCAGCGCACCAACGCAGAGAGAATAACTTATGGCAACACAAAAGAAAACATGGGAGCGGTGGAGATGTCGGTGTTCTGGCGATTTACATTACATGTCATTTGTTAGACGCTTTTATCCAAAGCGACTAACATACATTCAGTACTGAGGACAATCCCCACAGGAACAATTTGGGGTGAAGTGTCTTGCCCAGGGACACAACGACATGCTGACTGCAGTGGGACTCGAACTTGCTATCCCCTGATTCGAAGTCCAGCACACCTGATTCACTGAGCCACAGCCTCTCCGAAGGCTTCAGTAGAAGCTGCTGGGAGTCCCAACAGCTTCGACTGAAGCCAGTCCCCAACTCTGGGGACTTCTGGCCGGGGACTTCGGGTGGCAGTATACGCCGTGAAGTGGTTTGCGGCCTGCCAGTAAACCCAAAGCAGAAGAAGAAGAAGTGACGTCAGCGGCTTCATTTGCCTAATCATTCCCTAAGAACTTATTCCGGTGTGAACGCGATCTGTACTTAAATCATGAGAACTAAAGAGTTCTCATGAACTAAGTACGGCAAAGTACTTGGTATGAAAGCGCCTTTTGCAAGTGGGCCGCCACTTTTTTTTTTGTACGTACAGGCTCAAGACACAAACCTGGAAATAACAATAACATATAGGAGATAACATTCCCATCTCAGACAACAAGAGAAGAACTAAAGATACAGTCAGTAGGATCACTTCAACATTTCACAAACAAAAATAGGGTGACAACCAAAAACCACCAAGAAACATTTTCATTATTAAGATTTTTTATTTGAACCTCTTTTCCTTTCTCCTTCTTGATCCTCCTTAGCAACGGTCATTACAGTCCTTAGCAATGGTCATTACAGTCCTTAGCAACGGTCATTACAGTCCTTAGCAACGGTCTGTTCTACTGGATTTACAACGTGTCACATGTTCTGAATCGACCAATCGGAACGTTATTTAGCCTCGGTATTGTTTATGGTTGAATGTGGGCCACGAAAAACGTTTTGATTCTTAAGCGGGCCCCGAGTTGAAAAATGTTGGGAACCGCTGAGCTAGAGTTTAATAAATGTTGATTTATTTTGGTTCTTTTTAACAGAAAACGGTGTACGGGGCCAATGTCGTCATCTTTGAGGGAATCCTGGCGTTTGCCAACAAGGAGCTGCTGAAGGTAAGAATAACGTTTCATTTATTACCGTGAAGTTTGCCATATTGTTTTTTTAATTCATAGTCGCCTAAAAGATCCCACATGAAGCACCCCTTTTTAAAAACACACAGTAGGCAGTGAATAAAGCACTAACGGCCCGTCCACACAGCGGCTTTGGAAAAAGCTTGCCGGCGGGCGTGTCTGAAGCTCGAGCAACAACCAATCACATGAATCTCCCGCCCCTGACACACAAGCAGCGGTTTGATTGGCTAGAGCTTGTCCTGGCATATGATTTGATTGGCTGACGCTTCCACCGAAAGCTTCAGAAGATTCAGAAGTTGAACATTGCTCAACGTTTGAATCCTGAGATGCCTGGAAATCTCCGCTTTGCTTCCCACAATGCAGTTCGGCGAAAAGTGAGGCAAAGTGACGTCACCACATTCAAAGTCAATGGGGAGAAGTGTTGGAAGATTTTTGTAACGCTGCTGTGTGGACGTACCGTAACTGTAATATCTCATGAAATACCTTCAACACTTTATTGCTAGCACAAAAGTACTTCTCAAAGCAGGACGCATGTTTGATAATTCCGATGCTATCAAAACATTTTTAGAGATGTTTTTGTTTCTCCTCCTTACTCTTTCCCCTGAGCCAGACCTGAGTAATGGATCTGTCCGCTCAGAGAGGAGCAGGCTGATTAATAGTGAACTGAGTCCTCTGACTCTGAGCAGCTCTCTTTACTGACGTGTTTCATATTGCCATTATATTGACCTTTTTATTAAATGTCAAATATCAGTCAGTCTGTCTGTCAGTGTTCCTGCCTGATCATAACTTTGGACATTTCTAAATAGGCTGACACTTTATTTATCTTCATCCCTTTATTTTCATTTGTTGTTGTTGTAGAATGAAATACCTTTTGAATTATTGGAGTTGCACTTAGTATTAAATCTGTCATTACAGGTTTAGAGGTAATTGCATATAGGGAAAAAACAATATTTAAATAAATCTATTTAACATTATGAGTGTGAGAGCGAGAGAGAGGTCTACAAATCTGATATGCTAATGAGGAGGTGTGCGGTGAGAAGCCACACACACACACACCACTGACCACACCACACACACTCTGCTTTGATTGTGTGATACAAGATATATCCATACAGATTTACAACACTATTAATGGCTTGGTGTGTGTGTCCATCTGGATCTATGGATTTTAGCCTCTGCCGGCCATTTACATGCACTAAAACCTATATGTTGCCATATGTTATAGCAAAAAGTAGCCGAGTGTGTCCTTGTGGAGCAGGTTACCTACTATCGAGGTCTTGATCTCTCTCCTTTGATCATTTCCCCCTGACAGTCATGCTTATCCAGCAACATGTCGCTTGTTGAGTTACACGCTTCCTTCCAAGTCTCCCACAAACCCCTTTTCATCCCAGGAGTCGTCTACAGTTCTTTAGTTGAGCGATGATGTTGCCTCTGTTTAGTTCGTTCCTCTCCCGGTGGAACGTCGCTTCATTGATTTTTTTTTTCGAGGTTCAGTTTGAAGTGACAGTGATAACGAATGTCTCCTCTGTTTTTACGATGTTGACTTCCTCGACATGTCCTGACCCCGACGCTACGTCTCCGCTGTAAACATGTCAAATCTTGGAGGCGACTCAAAAGTGTTTTTTTCACTTGTTTCCATCAGTGTGCAGCAGAGCATGTCTTTCTTTGACAACTCGAGATGAAGCCTGCTCAGTTTGTCAGCCATTTGTTCCTCACTCCTTTTTAATAGATTTGTTCACATCACATATTTAGTATTCTAGGGCTCAGAGCTAAAGCACCTCGTCGAAATATCCAGAAATGTATCGGCAACAATTATTTTGAGTGGACATTTTTTTGACAGTTGGTCGGCAAAACAAGACATTTAAAAATATCATCTTGCATTGTGGGAAATTGTACTAGTCACTAGTAGTCTCAGGGTTCTTTCGGTCATTAAAAACCTGGAAAAGTCATGGAAATTCAAAATGCTAATTCCAGGCCCTGGAAAAGTTTTGGAAAACAATATTTTTCCCAAAGTTTTGGAAAAGTCATGGAAATGTAACTGAAGTTGCATCAAATATAATTTATATTTTATCTAATCGCAGAAATAGTAATACCATAATGATAATAAATACTGTATCGTATAGTAATGAAACGTTAAATGGCATTTAACTGTCGAGGTGTTTTGCTGGTGAGATGTTTACAATCACGCCCTCTAGTCTACAGTGGCTTTAGTCTGTAAGCCTACTATTTTGATATAAGTTATTTGTTTGTAACATGTTTCATATGCAGACCTTATTTTCCTGTTCCATGTTACAATAAACCATTTTCAGTGGTACGCTGAGAAAGAGTCATTTTCTTTGGTCATGGAAAATGAGTTAACGATCATCGAGAAGTCATGGGAAAGTCATTGAAAATCATTAGTGAAAAAGTGTATGAACCCTGTAGTCTACATATTAGCAAATATTGTTTATGTTGCTTTTGTTTTCTTACAGAGAACTGAACCTGTATTGGTCTGGGTTTATGATGCCATTGTATAAACTGTTGCAAATGCATTTTTATATTATTTTTGCCTGATTGGAAGTAAAATAAATGTGTTGGAAGTACTGATGTGTGAAATATTTAATTTGAGACCTTTTGTGGTGTATCAGGCAGCAACCGACCTCTGATTGACAAACCAAGGGGAAACTTATGTTCAAATCTAAAGTAATGTACACATTAAGCATTGATCCATATTTGTTTGTGTTACGTTATCTGGTAAATTCATTGAATTCGGGAAAAATGAAATCACTGTAATCTTTTTAGGATGTATAGAAATGCAACTAAACAACAACAAATCGCATGTTACCGTAACTGTTGTTGTTCCCCTTTGTGCCAGCTGCTGGACATGAAGGTGTTTGTGGACACAGACTCTGACATCCGCCTGATACGGAGGCTGAAGAGGGACATTTCACTGCGCGGGCGGGACATCAGCGGCATCATCAAACAATACAACAAGTTCGTAAAGCCGGCGTTCGAGCAATACATCGAGCCCACGGTGCAGTCTGCGGACATCGTGGTGCCCAGAGGTCCGTGGACATTCATCTAGTCTTCTGCTTCAAACTTTATAACTTTATATAATAGCTTTCATGTAAATTCTTCTCCTTTGTGTCTTAAACTTATTCACAGGCGGAGAAAACTTTGTAGCTCTGGATCTGATTGTTCAGCACGTTCACAGTCAGCTGGAGAAGGTACAACTCGTTTCTCTCTTATCTGTTTGTTTGTTTGTTGGGCCGTGGAAAGGATTTCCCTGATTCAGCGGAACATTTGGTTTCTCTCGGTTATTTCCTCCCCTATAGATTGTCAGCCTTTGTTCACTTGGTGAGGATTACTTTGTAGGAGAAAGTGCTGCCTCAACTGCGTGTTGTGCTGATTCAAGCATAACCGGTTATTTTCTATAATCTGCAGTTACAGCTGCTACGAGGGAAGACAACAGGAATGGTCTTCAGAATGATCAAAATGAACAATGCTGCCACACGATTGGCTGCTCGATTTGCCTTTTGTAATGATAGCGGTTTGCATCATGACAACTTAAAGCTTGATCGGCTGCTTTTTCCCCTAAAAGTATGACGTTTAATGATCACTGGCTGTTAGGAAAACACATTGAGGCGTGAGATGATGTGAACTTGGCTTGTGGTGCTTCCAGTGTCTGATGATTTGACTGTGCTGCCGTTACAGCACATGCAAACTGCTCATAGTAATATGTAATACGAACACAGGGCTATAAAGTAGGGCTGTGCGATTTATGGCAAAAATCATTATCACGATTATTTTGGTCAATAATTGATATCACGATTATTAAAAACGATTATCCATTTACTTTGAAAACATCCATTTATTGGAAAAAAAATGTGAACCGTATGTTTTTAAGAGTTGATTACCCTGAACTTTAAGTATAATTCAACAAAAAAAAATAAAAAAGAACTTTTTTTTATTTTTTATAAAAATAATCGTTTTATTTCGATAGAATGCGATTAATTGCACAGCCCTACTATAAAGTACATCAGAAAATCAATTTTTACTGTTTTGAATTCATAATAATGGCAAATACATGATGTACTTGTATGTCTTGCTCACACCCTACCAGTAGACGTAGGACAAATCTCTAAATGTGACAATAAACCCACGAAATCCAAGAAAATCTTATTACAACGTTAGTTAATTTTGCAATATTTGTGACAATACAAAACAATGGAGAAAGTCGGATATGTAAAAACATGAATCATCCTCATTAGATTATGAGAAGTTTCCAGAAGTTATATGTAAGAAAATGTTTTTTATTTTAGCCTCTGACTGGCATTGATACAGGGTATTGTGTCGAGTTAATAGTGTCACTAGAGTACTTAAAAAATTACAAGTTGACAATATTTACGACAGTTTCAGATGCTTTTTTAAGATCTTATCACCACTGCTAGTTACTGTACAGCTGGAGGAGCAACATCAATCAAAGAGGATCAAAAAAGCTATTTAAAGGTATTGTCTTTCTCTTAAAACTGGTTTTGCTGCAGCCTCTGGTCAGTCCCCACTAGTCTGTAGTCTATATGTTGTGCTTGACCACTTCCTCCCTCTGCTGGTTGACCGAGCTAAATGACTGTCAGCATTTCCTTTAGCTTTAACTATCGGCTTAATTGCCCGGCCAATTAGGCTCATAACTCAGCAGTAAATCAATCACAGTGAGCTATAGTTATCCTTCAAAATGACAAAATCACACTAAAAGCAAAAGCCTAAATATCTGCGTCATTAAGGAGAAGCTGGTCCTTCTACACCCCGAGTGAACACACTGAGCTCCAGGTACTCGGAGATTAATGAGCGTATAAAGCCGGAGAGGTGTCCTCCATCTTCCTCACCTCACTGTCCCGTCAGCCGGCTTTATGACCTGCATCAAACTATGATCTGTTCCACCTTCCACATGTTCACTGGACGAACACACGGAACATCTTTCACAAAACCGTCAGTGTGCAGCGTGGATGAAGTTAGCATGACGCTGTCCTCCTTATGATTTACTGCCATGATCCACAAAGTGAGGATTTCACTGCAGTGTCAACAGCAGATCAGTGTGTGTATTCATCCAGTGAAATAGAGCGATGTCTACGGCAGGGATTGGCAGAAAAATGCTCACAATCGGGTCGAAAATGTTAATTTTTACACGATTTTTAGGGGATTTTGACCAAATTAAGAGAAGTTAAATATGGATTAATCCATGTAGGGAAATGCAGGTATGATATAAGTGCTGTAACAGTACTTTACCGCCATGATTTTACTGCAGTATCAACAGCAG
Organism: Gobionotothen gibberifrons; assembly: GCA_943591055.1. Taxonomy (NCBI): domain Eukaryota; kingdom Metazoa; phylum Chordata; class Actinopteri; order Perciformes; family Nototheniidae; genus Gobionotothen; species Gobionotothen gibberifrons. The sequence goes on from CALSBZ010046717.1 coordinate 7,564, forward strand.
ATCAATGTTGGTATTTATCCAGTGAAATATAGCGACATATATATATGCACACAATCAGGCAAGGTAAGGCAATTTGATTTATACAGCACTTTTCAGCACGTGGCGATTCAAAGTGCTTTACAAAATAAAAACAAAAGACATTAAATAACTAATACAGCATAAATACATAAAACAGATAATAAAATAAAAATAAATAAAATAAATAATTAAATGAACACAGCAGGTACAGAATACATGACTAAAAGGCATACTGTAGTGTGAGTATGAGCAGCTCAATTAAAAGCAGCGGCAAACATTTTAACTTTTACACAATTTTTAGGGGATTTTGACCGTATTAAAGGTGGGGTGGGTAATTTACTTCAGAACCACTTTTTGTTATATTCCATGGAATGCTCTTAACATCCCGATAGCAATGAATATCTTAAATGCTTTGACAATAAATACATAAAAAAGTCATCAGTGGAAGCCGTGGCGCTGTAAAAAGCACGACCAATCATCTGAGCCGGCCCGGCTAAAGTAACTGGATGGCCTACCTGCCTGTCAGCCTTCCATCTGTGCACAAACTTATCTCGTGCCCTCATTGGTCATGTGCGCGTTCGTGTGTGTTGGAGGAGGGGCTCTGGAAGGAAGTGGCAGATTTTTTTCCGGTTGTGTATTTTCAAATTCTAGCGCACTCGAGCTGGTTTCTCCAAAATTACCTACCCCACCTTTTAAGATAAGTTAACTATGTATTAATCCATGTAGGGACATTCAGGTATGATATAAGTGCTATAAGAGTTAGGATAGTTCACACAAGGGTTTTAAAAAAGAGTAAACATGAATAAAAATAACAAGATAACCGAGTGAAAAAATATCCTGTAAAACTAAATACATTGAATACATGAGCTTCAACCATTTTGTGTTTTTGTTGTGACACTTGTTGCTAACATGCTAAATTAACCTGGTCAACATGTGTGCTAAACATTAGCATGTTAGCATTTAGGCTGATGGCATGGATGTTACATGTTTCATTAATTCTGCGTGAAACCATAAATAATTAACAACATTTTGACTCCAATGTTTGTTAATACTACATTTTAATAAACAAACATTTATTTTTACTTTAAATGTTTGGCGTTTCTTGTGGGTTTGACGTTGTCTCATGTTTGTTTTTTTCTTGTCACACCCGACTCCCCTTGCCTGGCTGAATGCTGTGTAACCATTGCAGCGTGAGATCACTGTGAGGTATGACTGTGATTTTTATATTTAATGACTTAACCCTTTACCTGCTCTTAATTCCCCTTCTTGCTTTCACTCCAATCCTTTCTCTCCTGTGGTGCATCTCCATCTCTGCGATTGATGCATTCAATGGTTTGGCATGTGTGAAAACACTTTGTCTCGAATTGCGATTTTTCTGACAGAAATTGCGATTCGATTTGTGATATTTGTTTTTAAAGCGACCGGCTAGGAAGGTCGTATCAACGTGCTCCCGTCTCTAGCACCCCCGCAGCCCGAGCTACGAGTGAAAGAACTAAACTTACATGAAACTCCCGTTGGGTTGCTTTAAAGTCAAGCTTCAGTTTCAGATTCACCCTGTAATAGAAACATGTGATGGAGCATTACTAACCTGACTCAGATGGTTCACCGAACCATCTAGGAGAGCTCCATTGGAAGCCATTTGGAAAGGGCAGGCACTTTCAAAAATACTTGGCAGGTGATTGAATCAATCTATCACCTTCTATCATGGGCCACTTCTGATTGGTTAACAATGGCTGGTACATGTGGAGCACAGCACTTCTGATTGGTGTGGATGACTGACACACAAGAAGAACAAAAATAATGTTAATTAATTTTTTTTTTAAATCGTTTAATCGTTCAGCCCTACTCGTTCATTTACTACGGGATGATTAGTTTCTTTAAACTCCTTTTTATAATGAGGTTCATTCAACTTTATTTCCAACAGCAGGAGGCTGTTTTGAAAGCTCTTGTAAACCTCCAGTACACCACCTGCTCAGCACCAAACGGCACACAAAGTAGACATTTCAAAATAAAAACAGCTCCTACAGAACGCTTTCAAACTCATTTAACAAAAGCCTCTCCCATTGCTGTCACGCTTAATGCAAGTTGCATGTAAAACAGGTCTCAAGTTTAATTTCAAGTCGCTTAAAAAAAAAATCTTAAAAGCTAGAGAGAGACAATTCCCTCAGAGTTGACAGAGCAAAGAAAGCTATGGTTGAATATATCTAGTGGCAACTTTAAGATACATACTTATACATTTGCAAAGACTTTCATCACTTTTAAAACCCTACTGTCCATTCATATATAATCCATTAATTCTGCTGGATGGATCTACCATTCCCATGCTCCACAGGCCATGTTCACATGTCCAAACTAACCTACAACCTAGGCCAAATGAGACTTGTTTAACACCGTATGTGTACAATTCAAGAAAATGTATATTGTTACCATTTGCCTTTTTTTAAACGACACCTACAGTCGAACACGAATTAAAGCAAGATGACGAAGATCAACTCGGCGTATTTCAGCCCTATACTGAGCAGAACAGCATTTGAACAATTAAATAAAATGCTAACATATGCTCTAATCTCTTGGTAAAATGTGCAAAAAAAAATGTATGCGTTTTAAGATGCAGTGACGAACCCTCGGGTCATTTGGTAAGTGTGCAGGAGTAACGGCCCGTCCACACAGCGGCGTCCGTTGTCGCTTGCCGGCGGGCGTGTCTGAAACTCGACCAACAACCAATCACATGAATCTCCCGCCCCTGACACACAAGCACGCGGTTTGATTGGCTAGAGCTTGTACTGGCATATGATTCGATTGGCTGACGCTTCTGCCGAGGCGTCAAAAGTTGAACATTGCTCAACGACATCACCCCATTCAAAGTGAACGGTGAAGCTTTCAACGCACGCCGCTCTGTGGACGGGCCGTAAAGCCAGCTACAAGTGGTTTGCAGTGTTCTCCCCTGGGCAGTAAACGCCGACTGATGTGTATTCTCACTCTCTAAAGCGTCCTGCTAAGAGTGGGCATACATTGAGTCGCCCCTCTTTTAGAACAAATTGAATTTCAGCTCCTCGGCCCTGAGCTGTAAAGTGTTCACAGCGCTGATGAAGTGGAGCTGTTTCTCTGCTCTAATGCTTTCTCTTCTTCTCTCCTTTTATATTTGTCTCTCTTATTGTTCCCGTCTCTTTCTGCTTCTTCATCTCTAAATGTCACCAAATGAAAATATCTGTCTCCTTCTTCAGAGGAAGCTGCGCTGGGATATGTGAGGCTCACCTTGTGCATCCTCCTGTAGTGATGTGGTTTTCAAAGCACACTTTAGCGTTCTGGCTTTTTGCAACTTGTTTGAAATAAGCTTTGCATATTGAGCTGATCAAATACCGGCACCATAGAAAAGCCAACATGCTTTCTTGAAGCCGTTCATGACGCGCTAAAGTTGCAGAAGCATGCTTGACTGAAGGAATAGAGCATGTGACATTGACTTTCCAGCTTCCTCATCGCTCTTTAACATCGCAAGCATGTGTGGTTTTAACAATTAGCTTATTTTTGGATTTGCATTTCTTATTTTGCATTTTGTTGGCGGAAGTTGATGACACACACACACACACTGTTAACATGACATACAATTAACTTTTTATAACAATGTTAGAGAATAAGTTGGTCCACTGAGTCTTGCTTTAAGATGGGGATGAACTTTATTCAGAGTCAAATGTTTTGTTGTACATCCAGCCCCATTTACTTTGTGTTGCAATCTGTCTGCATGTGTGTGTATTGCCTTATAGTATGTAGTGGGCTGTAGGCATTTAAACACTTGCAGTAGATTATATATTAAACAATTCAGTTTCTGCTCAATCTGCAATCTTATCTTTCCATTGTTTGACGTTAAAGCTAGGGCTGATGGCCAAACTGATAACCACAATCATTTGCTATCAATTTTATTTATTCATTCATTTCTTTAACAGGGACAGTGCACATTAATGAACATTTCTGTAAATGTGCCAGAGTTAGCCAAGAGGCTATTTTTCATCTGTAGTCCCTGGACAGATTTTAAAAGTCAACCTAAAACACATTTCATTTTTAAACAAGTAAATACAATACATTTAAAACATGCAACAGACATTACTGGGATACTTAAATAAAACAATTTAAAATACAGAACATTAAAACAAAACAAAAGAACATTGAAATCAAGATTCTGCATTAGTGTGATTTTCTTGTGTTTTTCGTGATGGTACAATTAGGATATCAGCCCATTTTAATTCTCTGGGTTCTGTCGTAACTTCCTAAATCCTTTTTCATCCCTGGAATATATAGTTTTTAGGTTTACCACAAGAAGAAAGTCAGATTTAAGTATGCACATTTTGAAAGCTAATAATTGCAACTGGAAAGAGTTAACATCAATACTGGCCTTCAAAATAAGGTTTAAGTCGATATGTTCTTCACCTTAAAGAGAGCATAGAGAAACGTTATTTTTGAAGCTTGATTATTTTCACACACAAATCCAGGAGGATATTTGATTTAAGAAAGTCTTTTAGCGCCAGAGAAATGTTAAATATAATGCCTGTACCATTTCAGATCATTTCTGTATGTCAGTCTCACCATTTGATTCTTGTCACAGATCGGCGCTCGCCTCGGCTCACCAGGGTCAGCCGTTACCCACAACCCTCAGCGTGATGGAGAGCACGCCTCAGGTCCGCGGCATGCACACCATCATCAGGTCAGAACACAAGGAACATCTTCAGTCATCTTAAAACATATCTTTGGACTGTAAAAGCTGTTTTATATAATCATGTGTTTTTATATACAGTCTATGGTTTCAAGTAGGGCTGCTCAATTAATCGCAATTACGATTGTGGCTTGCAACGATTACAAAAACAACGTAATCGAAATAAAACGATTATTATTTTATTATTACTTTTAAATACATTTTTTTTTTCAGTTGAATTATACTTAAAGTTCAGGGTAATATCAACTTTTAAAAACATACTGTTCACATTTTGTTCTCCAATAAATTGATGTTTTCAAAGTAAATGGATAATCGTTTTTAATAATCGTGATATCAATTATTGACCCAAATAATCGAGATTATGATTTTTGCCATAATCGAGCAGCCCTAGTTTCAAGACATGCCACTGGGTTACTCATTTAGTTTCGAGGAAAGATGCCGATCCATTTCTATGACCAACAGTTGGCACACACTGGGATTATTTAAAGACCGAGAGAGGACACAAAATGCAATACAATATTGTGTCAGGTCAGAGGTCAACTACGCAAGCACTTTGAGGTGGAATATATAAGCTCTGAGATTCCCTTAGACTCTGGAAATTACACATTGACTGCTTTGGTGCAAGGTCATGTGTCTCTTATAGTTCTGTACAGCAATATCATATTTGACTTCCACCATCCCTGTGTCTGTGTTTTATTGATTCCTCTTTGTCTTATTCTTTAACGTTTTGAGTGATCCACGACAGTTCTGTTTTTTGTTAAGAATTTCCTCCACACTTTAATTGAACCATTCATTTAAATATCCATCTGTTTATGTGCAACACTGGATCGTTTAACTACCTTTTTAAGCATTAAAAGCAGTCCCATTTGTTGTGATAAAAGCTCAGTTTGAAGCTGTTTTAGATAATAATAAACGTCATTGTTAAAGACAGTCAAGCTTATGTTATTGTTCTTTTCTTTTCTTTTCACTATATCTGTAAAGCGTCTTTGAGCACCAGTAGAAGTGCTAACAAAATACATCTATAATTATTATAGCGCTTTCCCTGGTGCTCAAAGACGCTTTACAGATATAGTGAAAAGAAAAGAACAATAACATAAGCTTGACTGTCTATAACAATGAAATGTATTATTATCTTAAACAGCTTCAAACTGAGCTTTTATCCCAACAAATGGGACTGTTTTTAATGCTTAAAAGGTAGTTAAACTATCCAGTGTTGCACATAAACAGATAGATATTTAAATGAATGTTTAAATTAAAGTGTGGAGGAAATTCTTAAGAGTAAATGATTAATGGACAAAGTTTTTCTTTTGTTATATTTAATAAAGTAATAAAGAAAGTCTATATACAAGTGAAATCCATCTCAAATACAGGAACAGAGCTACTCCAGAAATGTAAATCCTTAACATATGACTAAAAATACAATTGAACAGTGTAGTCAGAGTATAAGACTATATGTTTTAAATGAGTATATGATCATTTGACACGACAATAAGCAGCATTTGAGCTCCAGATATCCTGATCTAAACGTCCTAAAGGGATCAAACTCTTTGCTTGTTCTTACAACCCTCCTTCCTCCTCTTTGCTCCTGACCTCTGTGTGTTTGTGCAGAAACAAGGAGACCAACAGAGATGAGTTTATCTTTTACTCCAAGAGATTAATGAGGCTCCTGATAGAGCACGCCCTCTCCTTCCTGCCTCTCAAGGTGAGTCGTGTGTGTTTAGATTATTAACTGAGAGGAAACTTGTTGGAATATTAATAAAGTGCAGTATTGCTTCTTGTCTGTTGAACTTGCTTCAAGTTGCTTGTGCTATTTCAATAATGTACTTTCTATACCCTGCTTCATAAACATCCCTGTGCTCCTCTGAGTCTGGGGGTCCAGGGATGTGAGGACTTGGGATGCATACCGGTAATACCGAAATACCGGTTACTGGTGGCTACGGTATACCGTACCGAAATCAGATCCGGCTTCGATACTTTTCCAAAAATATATATATATTTTTTTAATTTTATTTTAAAAGTGAGTCCGTGGCCCGTGATGGCGGTGTTATAAATTAGATTGCATAATCGTTTTTCTTCATATGTTATGTATTGTTCATTGTTTGTTCAACACTAGAAAGGTAAAAGTCCCACAAATGAACTGTGATGGGATTTGTTTTCTCTCACCAGTGAAGGCTAATGTTGATTTTAAAGATGAGATTAGTTTGTTTGTGCAATGCCGAGATCTCACAACCTTTATTCTATTATTTATTTGTTGTCTAGTGGAATCTCAGGTTTAACATTAATTATAACGGTGCTATAACGGTCTGTTTGCATTGACAAGATGTGCTATTCACGCGGCACACCTGATGGCCGGTGTTAGAAAAGATATTCCATAATCGGTTTTCATATTTGTTTATGTATTTTTCATTGTTTGTTCAGAACTAAAAGGTCCAAGAAGTCCCACAATTGAATTTAATATCCATTTGACATGTTAAATATATCGTAAAGCGCTTCATGGGAGTAATTGTGGGATGATACATTTTCAAAGTATCACGATATGTATCGGTTGAGTATCGGTATCGTTCAGTGGTATCGGTATCGTAAAAAAGTCAACGATATGCATCCCTAGTTGTGCTATATCTCAGTGTTGCCTTCAGTGGCAGTGGATTTTGTGAACTTGTGGTTTAGTTGATCTTTTTTACCCTTTTCTCCTCCTCCAGCCGGTATCCGTGGAAACGCCTCAGGGTGGCACATATGAGGGGAAGAGGCTGAGTGGAAAAAGAGTAAGTCTCCTTTTATACTTCATTTTTAAAGTAACTGAAACTTCAAAATGACTTGTTTTGTGGTCTCGAAGCTTAAGCCCATGGATAGTGTTTACCCTCTCAGCACACAGTGTCCATATCAAGCAGTGTTCATTTTGGCAGCTGTTTTTGATTTAGTCTTTAGACGAAAATGGTTATTAGTTTTAGTCACATTTTAGTCATTCCTATCCTTCGTAGTTTTAGTGCACAAACTATATAAACAATGCTGTGCAGAGCTCTAACAAAACACGTGGCACACACGCAAACAACTTAACAGAACATTCACTTCTTCTGCGGAGCTCTCACAGCATGATGAATGCGACTCCCGACATTTCGCTGTGTGTAATTTTGTATTTTTGCTGTAAAGCGTTTTTATTGTATGTACAGCACTTTGGGCTCGACCAAAAATCGTTTAAAAATGTGCTCTATAAATAAAAATGGATTTGATTTGATTTGATCTTACCGGCTGCCTGTCCTGACTCGGTAGAAATGCCTCCCGTCTACACGCTTCCATCTAGCAGGATCGCACACAGCTACTATTTAAACCCTTCTTGGCAGAGGGGGCAGGACTGCCTGCGATCATTACACCTGTTGTCTATCCTATTAATTGGTGGTTTGTCTTTAAATGAAACATATTTGTAGCGTTTATGATTTAAATTCTGAATAAAGTTAAGATATTTTGTTATTCTATGTATCCGTATCTATTAATATTCGACTACTATTTTATATTTATTAAAGCCTTAGGCTCTGTTTGACTTTGCAGTGCAAGTTATGACGTTTAGACTCCTGAGACAATTTATTCCAAGTTGATACATATCTATTAGAAACCAAATGTTCGCACTTGTTTAGCGCTGTATGTAAAAGTACAGAATGACTTTAAGCTGCCGGGAGAACGTTTGATGTGTTAACTTAGTTTTTTATCGTGTGTGTGCAGATCACAGGCGTTTCCATCCTGAGAGCAGGCGAGACGATGGAGCAGGCTCTGATGGCCGTGTGCAAAGACATCCGGCTGGGGAAGATCCTGATCCAGACCAACCACGACACGGGGGAACCGGAGGTGAGGGAGTCACCTGTAGGGATTTAAAGATTTGTAGCGATTGTCAATATCTGAATATCTGCAAATGTGTCACTAGACCTGAACTTTGACCCCACACACACACACACTCACACACTCACACACTCACACACTCACACACACACACACACACTCACACACACACACACACACTCACACACACTCACACACACTCACTCACACACACACTCACACACTCACACACTCTCACACTCTCACACTCTCACACTCTCACACTCTCACACTC
>CALSBZ010046717.1:37180-53468 GCA_943591055.1 Gobionotothen gibberifrons
AACAAGATGTGAACAAGATGTGAACAAGATGTGAACAAGATGTGAACCACAAGTCCAGCTGTCTACATGATGATGATGATGATGATGATGATGTTACACTCATTTGTAGCGTGTGTGTGTGTGTGTGTGTGTGTATGTATGTGTGTGTGTGTGTGTGTGTGTGTGTGTGCTTGTGTGCTTGTGTGTGTGACGTGGTCTAACTTAGTTCTGCTGATATTTCCAAAGTGTAAAACTGTGACTGACTCATTATAAAGGTCGGGAGAAAGTGCTTGTCTACTCTGAATGACACATTCACACTTGAAAGTCAAACGTTGCATAAATGTCTGTGAAAGTTTGTTATTTATGGCAGTGGTGTAGCCACACGTACGCACAATAACACACACACACACACATATACATATTCACAGCCACTGCTTACAAAATAACAGTTTTCTCACCTCTAATTCAACAATCGCTTGAAATAATGGTAAATGTTAATTTGTAAAGCTTAATCATTTTGTGTTGGGATGAAGAAAATGTTGAAAATGATTTATTTTAGTTTACATACTGTAAATATAATAAAAGTTGCAATGTTCTTACAACTCTGGCCTTCTGGTCTATTGACTGTGGGAAAAGCTTTAAAAAAATAAACTGTCTCTGGAAAGATGCTCTTGTTTCACAGATCAATGCTGAAGGAAAGCTGATCATAATTGTGAGTTGAAACCACTTTAATGTCTGTACGATAATAATAGCTATAACCAGTAGCCGCTTAGCTTAGCTTAGCACAAACACAGGAAACTGATGGAAGGAGCTAGCATCAGCAACTCTTAAGCTAACTAATATATAATTATCTTGATTAATCTGTGTTAAAACAAAAAAGTAATTGGTTCAACTTTCGCTGTAGAGAGATGCTGCTTGGTTGATTATATTTTGTATTTCATATTGGACAGGGACAGGCTAGTCGTCCCATCTGTTTCCAGTCTTTGTGCTATGCTAAGCTAACACACTGTTGGATGTAGCTTCGTATTTACTGTACAGGTTTCACAGTGGCATCAGACGTTTAATCTCTTGAAAAGTACTGAAGTGAACATTTTAAACTACTCATTCAAACATTTATTGAACTATTTTCTGTCAAACTATATTTACTAAATAGCAGACAATCGAAATGAAAAGTAAGAAGGGGTAGCCTACCAGATATATGTTTCCAATTTGGTTGTTATATTTTTGCATCTGATGAAAATACAATTAAAAAAAAAAAAAAAAATCGAACTCAAAATAGCTCAACTTGCTAATGAGTCAACTAAAATGTGTAAACATACATAAATACATTTTAAAACTGTGATAGTGTAGTGGCTTTACCTATGGCTCAGTTGGGCCCGTACCTAGGATTTCGTAAATACAGAGGTCCAAAACATGTATAGGAGAGCTCGCGGGGCAGGCCCCCCAAAAATGTTTTGTGCACACAAAAGCATTTCACTCTGGGCTCAGCAGGTGAGAAACTGAAGAGGGGCTTCCACATGAGGCAGACCAGGTGTTGGTGCGGCCGGATGTGGCACCCCCACTTTAACTTTGTCCTAGATAGTCGTACTGTCACCAAAATCACACTGGTGTTTGCTGTTCACCTCTAGTTTGTGCACACAAAAGCATTTCACTCTGGGCTCAGCAGGTGAGAAACTAAAGAGGGGCTTCCACATGAGGCAGACCAGGTGTTGGTGCGGCCGGATGTGGCACCCCCACTATAACTTTGTCCAGGATAGTCGTGCTGTTGCCAAAATCACACTGGTGTTTGCATTTCACTCTGGGCTCAGCATATATACATATATATTTTTGAATTATTCTTTGCCTTTCAAAAGCATTACATCCTTATTTACACAACACGAAAATAACTTAATGTAAAGTATTTATTTCACCTTCCCTTATTATACATCCATGGGTAAGTCCGGACTGCGGCTGTTTGTTGATACATTGATGTTGTCTTCTTCTGTTTGCTTTAATGTACTTAGTTGTGCATTGACCCCACTGCCAGTAAATGAAAGTACTACAAAGAACCCTGTTAATTATGTGCAATTATTTCACGAGTTTTATTATATACACCTCGAAAAAATGACAGAGGTCCGGACCTCGGTGACCTCAATGGTGTACGGCCATGGGCTCAGTGATATACTATACATAAATAGTTAGTCTACCTCTTGGTCTAAAAAACTAAATAGAGCCATGAGTCCATCAGTGCATAGACCATCTCTGTTGAAATGTAAATTTTTCCTTCATTTTTAATTTATAAAGTCTCTTTTCTACTCACAATGTGCACATTTATAACAACAAAGGCCCTCGAAGCTAATAAAGTTAGTTGTTGACGGTGACTTTGACCTCGCTGACTCTCTGCTTTGTTTGGAGGCTGCTGAGCGGCTGTCAGCCAAATGAACCGCTCTCATTGTTTTTCCACACAAACACACTCAGCTATATCGGTCGGGAAAGCAAGCACAGATCCTCTGAATGAATTCATAGAAAATCTGCCAAATGTCCTCACGCCGTCCCTCTATTTGTGGAAATCTGGAATCTGTTTTTGATTCAGCACCAAGCCTCGCTGTGTTTTCTAATTAAAACCGGAGTGATTAAAAGAAAATACAGTACATATTCTTGTCAGCACTCTTGCTTGTATGTGAGGAATCTCAAAAGGTGATCTGTGATTTTAGTCCAGATAACAGGAGACTCAAAGTTGGGTTTGAACTGACTTTTGATCACCACGTTGTTAAGAATGTACCCTAACACATAGATTTCTGGCTTTTCCTGTTAATGTGCATGTTCTCATATAATAATAATAATAATACATTTTATTTTTAGGCGCCTTTCATGACACCCAAGGACACCGTACAATTTGTTTAAAAAAAATAAAGAAAACGCTAATCGGCAACAGAACATGATAAAAACACAAACAGGAAATCATGGAGGAGACAGTCAAGTGGACACAAATGAAAGCATATAATGGGGAGCACTACAGTGAGTAGGCAGATTTGAACAGGTGGGTTTTTAATTGGGATTTGAATGCATCAGGAAGTCCTAATCACTTTCCTCCCTTAAGAAAGATCAACTAAGAAGCTTTGTGTGAGGATTTACAGCCTGCCTCCTCCTATTCCTCTTTGTCTGTGTTGTGTTGTCTAGATCTGTCTTTGGTTTTCTGTCTGCGTTGTGTCTTGTCTAGATCTGTCTTTGGTTTTCTGTCTTCGTTGCGTTTTGTCTTGTTGAGCTCTGTCTGTGATTCCCTGTCGTTAGTTTCCCTGGTGTGTCTAATTTACCCGATTGTGTTCACCTGGTGTCCTTGTGCTTCTCCTCCCCTTCTCAGCTGTTTGTGATTACCCCTCTGTGTATTTCGTCTTGTCTTTTTCTTTGTTCAGTGTCGGATCGTCTTGTGTAATGGCTTGTGCTTCGGTGAGTGTTTCTGGTTTGTCTTAGTTTCCACTTAGCCTTGAAATAAAGGATTCTTTTTGACACTTGAATCTGCATTTGGGTCCTGCTTCCTGCTACACAAATCGTAACACTTTGCCTTAATTTCCAACTAAAAAGTGGGTTTTTTTCAGAACGAGTAACAATAACATCCACTTTTTTCCCCAAAAGCATTGCGAAAAACTAGTATATTGAACTCCTACTGTAGCTGAGTCTGCGTAAAATGAGAAAAACTTCAGATTTGTATCACTTATAAATAATGTTCACCAATAGCTGTATCAATTAGAGAATATACGGAATGGGTTTTAAGATAAGATGTACTTTATTAATCCCAATTTGGGAAACAAATGTGTAATATTACTTTGATTATACCCTAAGAGTGTAGTTTAAAAGTGAATTGCTTATGTGGCTTTCTGGCAGGTTGGATTTCGGGGGCTAATATGTAAACACTGTTCTTATCAGCATGTAATATATAACTCATCACCAAGTGTGTGACACAGAAAGAGCAGCACCATGGACAGCTCCCAGATGCATTCACTTTTACAGTTAAACGGGATGTAAGTCTTTTAGTTCAAAGCAGTGATTCATTCTATTTGCATGGCTGCTTGGAGATTATGAGATCTAACCTTGCAGTAGGTCATATGTTCTAACAAGTGTCATATATATGTGGAGAAAGGGCTTTAACATATCTTCAAAGACTGAGCCCTTAATCCTTAATTTGTCACTTTAACTACACTTAAAAAACGCCTTTAATTTACTGTAGGGGAGATCAGACTCCAGTTTGCCAAAAGCATTCAATCCACTAAAGAGTGCATTCAATTTCCAAAAAAGCTTATTCATCTTCCAAGTGGCAATTATCTGATGCAAGAGGTTGGAAACACATAATGTTCAAAAAATCAATATCACAAGTGTAATGTGGAAAATCTAACACCCAACACATTGTATTGGTGATCCCTTAACACGTGTGGAACTTTCTAAAGGAACCCCCCTCCCCAAAACCCACCTGTGCCCTCCTCTTGCCCCTGTGTCCTCCCTTTATATATGGGGAAATAGACCTGTAAAATATGCCCCCCCCCCCTCCTTTGTTCCCTGACGATCCCAGCATCCCCTGCTGTCCCTCAGGACTCTCGATGTGTGTCCATGTTTCCAAAGCGGTGTCTGAGCTTTCATTGACGTCAAAAGCTTCAGGCTGGAAGTATAAAGCCTTCATCCTGCGGTCTTAGCTCACAGGAACTCTGCAGACTCCGACCCGAGACCCACAAAGTTCAGCTGCAGCTTCTGGAGACACTGAAGTGAGTACAGCAGCTCATACTCACTCTTTGCTTGTATTCAAAGTTAGTAGAATTGGACGTTATTGATGAAATGAGAAGATGGCTACAGTGCAGCCAGATCGTCAGCTTGTGTCCTTTTCTTATTCTTATGTGCAGTCTTTTAAATGTAGAAGCCTATTTTGTATTGTTTTGGTGCTTTTTGTTCAAGTTTAACCCTGCAGAAGTTCCTGCCAATATCGTATTTTGTTTCTTTTTTTTCTTGCATGAAAAGCGTTTGTCTTATTGGCATTCAATGCACAAGATAACATCATGGCTACTTGAAAAAAAAAAACGTGCATACAGTAAGTTATCATTACACGGTGGTTATGTAGAATTGACAAGGTTTTGCAAAGGACTATAGTAGTTATAATCACCCTGAATGCTACTACAATTCAACAAAATAGTAATTGTTTTGTTTTACAGGGTTCTCATCTGTAGTTTAGTTCGTTTGTGCATGCATTTCAAACTGCATATATGCAAAAAGAGGTGTACATCACACTGGAAAAGCTCAAAAAGTGCGCGACAAAAATTGTGTTTATGTTATTCCCCTGATTCTGTAATACAGTGTGTGCACGTTGTGTTAATAACCCCCTCTGTCTGCAGGACATGAAGCCGGTGCCCCTGCTCCTGCTCCTCTCCTCCGTCCTCCTCTCCTCGCACCTCCGCCCCGCTGCCGGCAGACCGCGCGTCCTCCCCGGCTGGCTGGATGGCAGCAACCGCCTCCAGATGCAGCGCCTGGAGGAGTCTCTCCTCAGAGCAGCTGTAGCCGGGGAAAGCACCGCATCCTCGGATCTACTGGACGAGAACATCCTGCGGTTCCTGGAGAGCAGAAACCCGGACCCTCTGCACCTGCTGCCCGCTGAAGAAGGGGAGGTGAGGGCGGCGGTGCATCTGCTGAAGAGGAGCGAAGACCCCCCGCTGTCCATCGACCTCACCTTCCACCTGCTGAGGAATATGATCCAGATTGCGAAGGTGGAGAACCAGCGGGAGCAGGCGCTGCTGAACCGCAATCTGCTGGACGAGGTCGGGAAGTAATTACGCTCTATTTTTTATTCTAAATGCCTCGTTCAAAACAGCCGCTGTGTTAAATAATCAGGACTTCTGACATTAGTTGTTGTTTGTGCGCCTGCCTTCCTCTCCACCTCGCCAACATTTTACGCACAGATGGTGCCAATTTACGCATCACAGCATCCGCGCGTAAAATGTGTTTTCTTTAGTTTTCTTTAAAGACTTTTTGATGGAAAAGATGGAAACGGACCTTCCAGACCCTCTTACTCCCTCATCACCCCTCCATCCCCCTGATCTCACCCTCTTCACACACTCCTCTTTGCACTGGACTTTGGAAAGGGAAACTGGATTTCACATTTGATCATTGATCGATGTTTTGATGCGTGAAAAAAAAAAAAATGACACCTGACCATAATAAATATTATTTATTTAATAATATTTAATATTAGACTCTGTTTTGAATTGGTTGACCTCAGTCTGAATAGTGGACCATTGTAATTAGTACAGTTGTTTACCCCTGCAGCTAAACAAGTCTAATGTAAGGTGCATTGTGGGTAGTTGGCTTGCCACCAGACATAATTGATTGGATGCCTTGGAGAAACCTTTCTACGATATTGGAAACATCTTCATACCAACATAAGAATATCTTAAGTAACTTTACTCTGAGGAATTCAGACCTACTTTATGCATTTCCCTAATAATGTATTGCTAAATTATTACAAATTAATCTTATATATTGTGATCGGTCAAATGGATACGGTTATATTAAAAATGTTTTAAATGTAACTACAATGATAGTAAGCTCTTTTTTTAAATCCTCTTCCCATTTGATTATTTGAAAAAATAAGCTTCAGTTACAAGAAGACTGGCCAAATTGAGGTGGCACTTAAAGTGACGATTCAAGTCATAATTACCCCACAATCTACTTTTAAAGTAAACAAAACAAAACAGAAGCTTGGCAGGATGTAAAATCCCACGGCGGGAAACATTCAAAACCCCTGTCTATGGAAATCAAGCAGCTCCATGTCTTTGTTTTAAAGCCAAGTTGATGACACTTAATGTGAAGCCATGTGTAATGATGGATCTGAGGTGTAAGGAAAGACAAAACACTTTATTTTATTGGTTTTAAATCTACAGTTGTCATTTCTCTCCTTCCTTTAATCCTCTTGTCTGTCCTTTACGTTGCGCGGGAGCACGATCACACGTACTGTATGAGCTGTAGCATGCTAACCTACAACAAAAAGAAGAAAAAAAGCTTTTTTTATTTTACATTTATCATTTACGTCACTGGAAACATTGTTTTAGCAAAAGAAGAAGATTTTTTGCCATTTATATTTTTTAATAAAACAGTTTGAAGTAAAAATCATTGTATTCTGTTATTGTGCCGATTATGCATGAATTGGTTTTAATATACACATTTAGTGACTGATGTTGCGACTGCTTTAGTGTCATCCAGTGTTTTTCAACTTTTAAAAGGATCCTTAGTAAATATAATACTAAACACTGGAAGCAGAACATTTACCTTAAGATGCCATTGTTATCCAGCTCATCCATTGGTTCAACTTTTGTTCATTCAAAAATCTCCACACCTGCTTGCCAGATTTCCCCGGATATAAATTTGGAAGACGAGGATGATTCACAAAGAAGATGCATAATAAACCCCCTGACCTTTTTTCTAGCGCCACCATCAGGTTGAAAGTTGATGACAAAATGTTTCAAAAGATAATTATTTATTCAAAGTTATTTCCATTCACTCTGATTTGGATCCTAGTGGCTTCTTTCTGATCTGACGACACTCCTCTTGTGCTGCCGTCGCTCAACAAATCCCCATAGACTATCAGGAGATTCACTATTATCATATATACTCTCAGTTTTTTGGGACATGTTCTGCCTTTTATAGGTTTTTCAGTGCAAAGACAGTCAGCATATTAGAGGGAACATGTATTCACATGTCAGACTGTTGACATTTCATAAATCCACCATTTAATTTGAATGACTTTCCTCCAAAGCTGTGTTTCTCAAACTTGTTCATACCAAGGACCACTTAACCAATAAAAAAACACTCGCGGACCACCTAACTCCACAAATATCCAAAATCACATCGTTTTTCTAGAACAGATTACAAATCGCCTGAAAATGGTACAAACAAGTGGCAACATGTGTGACGAAGGTGTTGCGCTGGGCTATATCATGCAATTGAAATTGAAATGTAAGCTTGCTCCATTGCGGAGATATTCCCGCGAGAGTGCGGAAAACTCAAATGTATTTATTTCAAATGTGAAATGTTACCAATATACTCACGGACCACTAGGGGGCGCTCACGGACCACACTTTGAGAAGCACTGCTCCAAAGCCACACAGGACAAACTTGATGTCTACTTGTAGGTATTGCCAATTTAAGACCAATGCAAAGAGCTCAGATTTAAGTAAACTTTTCCCTTTTCACTGTTTGTTGTGACGTTATCATGGCCACTGACATTTTTTTAAAGATGCATTAAGTTTGAACACTCAGACAGGATAAACTTTAATGTCTAAGTTGTTGAAACAGATAAAAAAAGAGAGAGGAGAGAAAACACCCAAATGCCAAAATGGCCTTGAGTTCTTTGTTTCTGTGACTCAGTCCAAACTGTGGGTGTGTTGGTGATTTTTCTGCCTTATCACCATCTGTGTGTGTGCGTGTGTGTGTGTGTGTGTGTGCGTGTGCGTGTGTGTGCGTGCATGCGTGTGTGTGTGTCCTTGCATTACTATACTTGTGGGGACCTAAATCTGTTTACACAGTCATGTGTGGGGACTCGCCTCCCTTATGGGGACAAAATGGAGGTCCCCATAAGGGTAATCATACATTTTAGGGTGAAGACTTGGTTAGGGGTTAGGGGTTATGGTTAGGCATGTGTTGGTTATGGTTAAGGTTAGGATAAGTCTCCAGGAAATTCATGTAAGTCAATGTAATGTCCCCTGAAGTGATGTATACATGGTGTGTGTGTGTGTGTGTAAACTCTGTGAATAGCGTTTGTCTTCAAAATCAAGTAATGTAACCACTTGCTTATAAAATACTTTAATGTTATACAGCTGTTGCACGAAGACATGTACAAACACAGTATGTCCACGTTTTTTTTTTATATTCTTGAATGTTTTACGAAATCCCAGGATGCAAACGTGTTTTCTCGCAGTAACGGAGGCTACATCCTGATTTATTTGCACTAAAATTCATTTTTCACATTTTTGTATGAAACATTACTATAACAACATTCTGAGATTATAGGGACTATTTTAATCATCGGATTAATCTACATTTGTTGCTCTACTGAGTATTTACGGTGGCATCTCTCTTTTGTTTTTCAGACACCAATGGAGTCATACTGAAGAGGAACAAGATATATCACTTATTTGATACACAGGATTATTTTGTATTTGTGTTTTCAATAAGAGAAATACAGAATCTCTGCAGCCCCATCCTTTAACATAGCAGTCATGACAAAACGTTGCAAATATGAGAAATCTGTGAATATACACATGGATCGTTTTCAAACAACCCCCCACAGTCCAACACACAGAAAGACAATCATTTGTAATAATAAAAAGCTTATCTGCCCCCTCATTCAGCTTTACATCCTGCTTACTGGTATTTCCTTCTCCTGTTTTATGACAAATGGCCGACAGGTGCACCGTGTGACTGCCTTTCAAAAAGAGCCATGTTTTTTTCATTGACAAAAAAGTTCAGAGAAAAAACGTCAAAGCTTAATCTCAAATAAACCTCTTCAACGATCGGCTTTAATCCCCACATTTATTTTTGTTTGTTTGTATAACATCTAAAAACATCCATACAGCTGTGGTATTTACGGAAGCCTTTTGTGACAGAAAGTTATATAAGGGCTTTAAATCCTGTAGAAAAGGACACACATGAACACGTCAGTTTACTTTCCCTCCCACATCACAGAATACAGTCGTAAATCCACCGTATACACTTCCGGAGAGGGATATATTTAAACACAATACACTGGATTTTCTAATTTATTTTAAAGCACAAACGGCAACATTGTGGGAGGCCATCTGCTGGCATGCCGCCTTCTGAGGGAGGAGACAAGGATGGAGAATGTATAGAAAGGTCTGTTTCTGTCAATTATTTACATTTATTTTTCTCCATGTGGCTGGATTCCCTCTTGAGGATTTCTTGCAAAGGATTATGGGCTATTTCCGTCTCTCTTTTTCTACATTTTCTTGCACAGAGGACCTTGAGTAAAAGAAACAAAAGATGAAATATCATGAGATCAGTGTCACCATCCCACGCTAACAACAATCACAGTGACTCTCCAGCTGCTCGGCCTAAAGTCTCAGCTCTGAGGAGGAGGAGGAGGAGGAGGAGGATGCTGTTGTTGAGTCAGCTTGAAGACACTTCCTCGGAGGATGAGGGGAATCCTTCGTCCTCTTGCAGCTCTCTTTTACGTAAGTGGTCTTCACACATCCCCTCTGTTCGACACTCTGCTGCTGACTTCAAACTGTGCACATTTACAACCATGACAATTCATCAGCAGAGACACAAGAACATCTATAAACAGGCTCTGACACATCGGCACCGCTTCAGCTTCAGCCGTCAGGGCACAGATTCATTTTGCATCTTCAGAAAGTTGTGTATCTGCAGCGGGTTTATTAAAAGACTTTAACCGTTATGCCTCTCTAGAGACGTTTGTGTCTTTTTAAAGGGACCAAAGATTCATAAGTTCAGTGTGCAGAGCATGACAATAACTCAGATCAAACATGTTAGTTTTATTAAGAATTTCAGAACAACATGCTGTTGAGATCTTCATATTAGGATGAATACTTAAAACGAAAGTTAATTTTAATCAAATATAATCAATTATATTTTTGTATAACCCACAATGAAAATGCTTAATATTTTAATATTTTCTATATTTACAGTATAAACAAAACACAAGTGGTTTGTTAAGTTGAGTGTAAGGCCTATAATGGTTTATGGGTGTCATTGATAAGAGAGAGACAGTTTATTCCCTCTCCCCTCACAGCAGTACACAGGGAGGGGGGCTCCTGACCTAGTGAAAAAGAACTGAGGCCACAAAAAGGTGGTTATGTCATAGCCGAGAATAATATTTTGCAAGTCCTGCACACTAGAGGTCATGAACTTTTTACACAAACATGGGAAGGTGTGTTTTATGCCATAGCCATAGAATATGTCTGGTCATGTCCAGTCCTGTACATCAGAGGCCATGCCCAGTTTCCACACATATGGGTATAGAGGAGTTGTCTTTAGGTTTTTCTATCCTGTTTTTGAGCATAAAGACACTGGCAGAGAGGGAGCAAGCTGGGAGAGAGGGGGGTGGGTTCCCCTGGTATACTCTCTCCCGGTAAAAGTGAATTTCTTTGTGGAATGATTTGATATCCAGGGACGTGCACAGGTACGGGCTAATGTTGCCCGGGCATCGGCCCTTTTTCCCTCTTTGGCTGACCTGCCCTTCTGGAGAGAGCAAAAGTCTTTTTTTCTGTTGTGGCCGAATCAACATGATAAACCCACAATAAGTATTCTAGCGTCTCGCTGCAATAAAACACACCTAGTCAGCGCTCAGCGCTGTCATCTGCCACCAGTCACGTGACTTTGTTTACAATCTGACAGCTGGAAGCAAAGGAAAGCCCTCCGGCGGCCGGCCTCATATGGACGGTGATCATACCAAATGCCTGCCTGCCCTGGCTTTGGTGGCCAACCCCCGGCTCAATCTGTCCCCGTATGCTTGATAAACACATGGCAAGGTGAAATAAAATTGTAACTAAGTTGATGTTTCAATGGCGTGGTGCTTGTTCGCAGCAATACAATTATTGTAGCGTTAGCAGCCTCATTCTTCTTCTACTACTACTACTACTACTACTACTACTGCTACTGCTACTGCTACTGCTACTACTACTACTACTACTGCTACTACTACTTCTTCTTCTTCATTGCCCGCGACATTTCGAATGGATAGTATGACCACAAACGTGTTTTAAACCAGGTACGTTTTTATTATTACTGTTCAAATTAGTTAATGTAATAATCGTTTGGTTATTTTATGCATGTTACATTTCTGTGCTTAAGAATGCCTTGAAGACAGAGGAGACTGAAGCAGAGAGAGAGAGATCTGAAGGAGGCAGCTAAAAGGACTGTAACTTTGCAGAGCTGGATAAAAGGTGCCAGCAGGGCAGCTGCAGGTGAACCACTGTGATTATGTCAAGCAACTACATAAGTTGGAGTACACTAATAACTCATTAAAACAAATATTTAAATCAGTGATACATGCAAAGCCTCTATCTGTCCTGAGTGAAGTTAATATTTCTCTGTTGGGAGCGCATTGGAGAGCTTGGTGATCTAGTGATACTATCTACTAATAGCTGTAGTATAATATGGATAAGATGGCCAGATAACTGGTTCACAAAGGCTTTACAACAGGTTGTAAATATTCTATACAAGTAGGCAACATATTTATTTTCACATGAATGACTAGATATAACCTTCTCCAATCTAAAATGTATGTTTGTATAGCAGTAAATAATTAAGTGTATGTTACTTAATTCTGTTTCTAATAATTATGTTTAAGAATACAAATATATGTAAAATTTTGATGCTCACACCATATTTCCCACACTGTTCAAGCTCATCAAAACCTATGCCACTATGCCTGTCTCAACGGCAACTGTAGAACGCACGTTTTCAAAGCTGAAAATAATCAAAACAAGGCTGAGAAATCTATGTGGTCAAGAGCGTCTGTCTGATCTTCTCCTACTGGCTGTAGAAAGAGAGATCCCTGTTGACAACAACGAGGTCCTGAAGATTTTCATTGAAATGGTCCCCAACAGGAGGCTTCTTCTCTAACACTTTGAGCTGTACCTGAACTGAACACAGACTGAATCACAAATGTAGCAGGTGGACACTAAAGTCTAAAAGTCAACTGAGTGTCACTTACAATGACAGTTTTTTAAATTTTATTTGAAGTTTGAATTTCCAAAAGGTCTTGTGTTTTCTTTTTCCGGGGGGGGTGGTGCCTTTTTTCCAGTTTAGAGCAATAGCCCCTCCAAATGTCTGTGCACGTCCCTGTTGATATCTGATGTGTTTGTGAATATTAGGCCCGCCACCTGTGAGGAATCTTCCTCCGAATTCATGCGGATAGGTTTTTTTGAATGTTATTCCCGCCACCTGTCGGAAAACATAGGTATGAAATTGATGTGAATTGATTTGGTGAATGAAAGTTTGAATGTGCTTTTTATTATCACCGGTCATTTATGAGGAAATGCCTCTAAATTCTTTCGGGAGATTTAAAAATCACAACTGAATTGGGCAGTTGAAATTACAATTTTGGTAATAAATGTAAGACTGTGAATTAAAGTATCATATTAGAACATGATCACAGCATGATATGTTTAGTATGAGTATAATGTTGTAAAGAGAGAAGGTAAAAACCCTGTATTAGTTTGGACCTATTTTTCTTCAAATAAACTGATCCCACCTTTTGGATTGGGACAACTTAAAAGACATCTGCGCTCTCCTCTCCTGCTTCAAAGGTAAGATTGCACCCTGCCACACACATGTTTAGGTAGGGCCACACCTCATTTACTGATACCAAAATCCTTCGATCCCTTAAACAGATTTAAGAGAGTGGTCTGAATTGAAACAGCAGTTAATTGAACCTGGTTCTTCAGGAGTTAATAGAGGTGAGATCTTGCTGACGTTGGTGGATCTGAGCCAAGCAGTAAACTTATATAGACTCAATAACTTCTGTTAGGTTAATTAGTAGGTCAGAGTAATTTGCCGGAATAAATTATCAGCTCCTCCCGACTCTTACAATGCGGGTACATGTTTTAAAAAGTAATTAATTATACTTCATTAGAGTTCATTTAGTCAATAGTTACTGTTTCCATTACTCATGTCTCTGTGTTGTATCTGGTCAACATCAGTGGTTTAGACCTGCAGAGCTCTGCTGCTGCTGCTGCTGCTGCTGCTGCTACCACAGCCACAACAACACATATTGGTTCTCAGAGATGCAATTCACATAGAAAAAACACCAGGTCTCAGACCACTGTGTGTGCATACAAACACTATTAGCAAGTCTGTTTTCTGATAAAAATGATATAAAAAAAAGTTTAAAGTATTTATGGAAACGAATAATTCATAATAGTAATAATACACCAACAACTACTCAATATATAATGCTATATGTACATTCCCTGCACGGTATTGCTGTAAGCACGTACCTTATCTGCTCAGCATCAGAGGGTAAAACGACCAGAGCTGCTGTTATTAACCACTTTCTCACAGAAACACTTCTCCTTCAGTTCTCAGAAGAGAAATAAAGAAGCAGCAGTTTAGAGACTCTGACAGTCGAGAGCCAGAGACCGAGAGAGAAGCACGATGTCTGAATTCAGAAGGATCCTAATGTCTTCATTCCTGATGCTGCTGCTCCACTTTGCAGGTGAGGATGCAGAAAACACACTTTAAATAAAACAGCTTTAATATCACTAACGGTACTTTAGTACGTACTGTTCCTTTAACTGAGAATGATGAGTTGTGTTTGTAAAGTGGTGACTTTAGTGAACTCTGTCTGTGTTTTTCAACAGCAGCAAATGGGAAACCTTCCTCCTTCACTGTCAGAGCTGGAGATGAAGTCACTTTGCCTTTTGACAATGTTATACATGATCAGGATGAGTGTGAGAGTACTGTCTGGCTCTTCAGAGATGCAGGAAGCAGAGTGATGCTGTTTGAATACGGGCAGATTCACAAAGATGGAAAAGCTAAATCAGACAGACTGAGAGTTACAGAGAAATGTTCTCTGGTTATAAAGAAGGTCACAGAGGAGGATGCTGGTTTTTACACCTGCAGACAGTTCAGATCAGGAGAACATGAAGGTTCAGTCTCTCGTGTTTTTCTGTCTGTTGTTAACAGTGAGTATTTACATCATAATGTTTTCAAACTGTCTTGTTAAAACAATATACTGAAACATTACAATAATTATGATTACAGTGATGAAGTTAATGTTACTCTTGTTGTCTTTCTCTCACAATATCTCCATCTTCAGTGACTGAACATCAGGACAATGATGAAGTGACGTTAAACTGCTCTGTGTCGACATATGAACCGTGTGAACACTCAGTGAAGTGGCTGCTTCAGAGTCAAGATGTGGTTAAAGATCAGAGAGATATGAAGACATCACAGTCTTCCTGCTCTGCCTCTGTGACATTTCTGACTTCACATTTTAGTTACACACCAAGGTTTGAGTTGTTTACTTGTAATGTAACTGATGGTTACACAAAACAAGTACATCTGTTTCTCTTCAGACCTCAGTCCTCAGGTGAGAACATGCTGAGCCATTTAAGTTACTTAGTTTATACTGATGTAAAATAGCCAAAAGACATGTTGTTGATTCAGAAGTTAAAGACAAAGAGATAAAAACCTCTGAGTATATGTAACTCTTCTAACTCCTCTCTTCCAGGTTGGTGGTGGTGGATCATCGTTGTGATAGTGGGTGTTGCAGCACTCACACTAATCACTGTGGCTGTCATCAGACGGAAGAGGACTCAAGGTGAGGACATCCACACATTATACTTTACAAACAACAAGCTTTTGATGAACATGGATTTGAACCCAAGTCTCATTTATTTTGTATTATTTTTAGGGACTGATACGCAGACGGATGACAACGTGGTGAGTCATTGATAAATAAAATGCTTTAAAACTGAATTATAAACATTTAGGGCTTTTCTTATCCACTATTGATGTTAGACTTAACCTAAAAGTTCATTTGAATAAAACAAACAGTTCTGACTTACTTTGCACAGAAAGTAGGAATTTGTGCAACAGCTAAACTGATTGATCAAAAATTACGAAATCATTACAAACAACAGCCTTCCAAATGACCATAGAGTTGAAAGTTGAAAATAATTGCACATTTATTTAAAGTTTTTTTTTAGTGTTGCCATTGATTACATTGCATGGATGTTGAATACGATACAACCTACACGGCAACTAAAATGCAATGGAATTACATAGGTTTGAGAGCAGGTCAAAATAGCCTTATATGTTCAATAGCAGTTTTATTAACATCTTCAGTCCGACAATAATAGTAATAATGAATAATGCATTTATTTTTGTATAGGCTGATCCTGAACATGGTGTTTCTTACGCCTCCATCAGCTACACCAGGAAGACCAACCGGGTAAGATGTCTGATTGGTTATACTAGTGATGCTAATAATTGAATAATCTATTTATGATATAGTAAATAAATGTAACCTCTATCGTCCATGCTGTTTTGTAGAAGACTTGAAACTCGAGATTGAAACACTAACGCTTCTATTGGCTACCGCTCCAACACATTGTAAGTGATAGACTAAGGGGCAGGACATCTCTAAAAGGTTGACCAATCACAACAGAGCCGGACAGCTAACCAATCAGAGCAGACTGGGCTCTGGTTTCAGACAGAGGGTGAAAAGAGGTGCTGCACTACATACTGATATACACCTGATCATTAGCAGGAGAGGACTCTTTAAAGTAGAGACACTACATACTGATATACA
>CALSBZ010046718.1:0-16090 GCA_943591055.1 Gobionotothen gibberifrons
AAAAGACTGTTCCTGATCGACATCCGTTGCCACGAATCCAAGACCTGAGGCCTGTACTACGAAGCTGGTTCAACCTAACCTGGATATGTTTGAGTAAGCCGGTTGGCCTAATCCAAAACATACACGCTCTCGCTAAACTGTACTACGACACAGGTTATCAAGTGGATCGCTCAAGCCAGCCGTGCCCTATCTAGTTAGGTGCGCGTTCACATAAAAGGGGTGGTATTTGGAGCATTCGACCAATCACAAACATGGACAAGCGTACTGACAGCGCAGCGTCATACTTCCTGAATGAAAAGTGAACTTTAATATTAGTAAAATATGAAGAAGTTAAACTTTAAACATCCATGACTCAAACACTTTATCCAGGATAAAAGCCACATAGTTGCACCTGCAAGGTGAATACAGCTGGTAACAGAAAAAGTGTTTGAATGCGTACATTAACAGGTTTATGATATGCCCCGTCCAGAGTCGTATAATAGGAGAGTTCTGTCATCTCCGTCCACTTTTTTACAGCAATGGCGGATCGTGTAGCCTCTCATTCGTTCCCCGGAAGTTAGCGCAAAGGCTAGCAGAGCTGTGGAGTTGTAGCATAATAGACCGTTCGTGACGGACTTTTAAAGGTAAGAAGAAGTTTAAAGATTTATATTGCGGATATTATCAGTACATCTGATTCAAATTAACATGTGTATTAAAGGATGTCAGTGGATTATCCCTAAATTAGTAGATTTAGGGAACATTTACAGATAACAGATTAAGCTAGGATCCCGGATCAAATTAGCAACACACGTTGAACAGCCTTTTAATTGTAAATTCCGTTCTCTTAATGTCATTTCGTCCAACGTTGTTGAATTAGAGAAGAGGGGCTTCTAAACGGGATTGTATGCGGGGGTGGAGGGAGTTAAATATTAGATCAATATAACTTTGGTGCGTGTAGTGAGTGTTTTTAGCAGAGCCATATTGTGTGCTTGTGATTATGTTGATTATTACCTGTCTGTATAATGTTGCAGCTCAGCTGATTTTGGATTGATGGCAAAGGGAGAGGGACTTAAGTGAGAGTGAAAACACAAGGTACATTTAATACTACTGTTTTATATAAGTAAGCATACTAAACATGTATTCTATCACTGTAGTATCATCAAAATGTGCCTGCGGAGTGACTTGAGGTTACTTCACACACAGAACAACTCAGTTTTGTCTGCCCACATACATATTCCATAGTGGTTGAATACACAGTATTAGGAAACACTTTATACTTACTGGACATGTTATACTCATTACATACTGTATATAAAATATGACCAATAATGTGAGACAACTTTATAGAAATTCACATCACATCTGTTACTGATGCCATTTGTCATACTTTGTTAAACTCACAAATAATAAAGTTCCATAACTTCAGTTGGGAACAAAGACCACACCTTATCTCCCCAAGGCAATTTCCCATCCAATAGGTGTGCTATATAGATGTGTATAACCCTTTCTCCTGTCTGTTACTCCCTCTTTCAGCACAAGAACCAGAGGGGGATTCAATGGAGCCTGAATACCTGCACTGAGACCCTCACCCTGCACCCTGAGTCTCAACTCTCAGTGTTTTTCAAGCCTTTCCCTGTTTTTTTTTATTAAACAAAACATTAAGCTTTCCCAATGGTGTGGTTTTTGTTTTGTGAAAAAGTGCAAATGCAGTGTTTGTATATAATATAATAACCTCACATATTTTGTTGCTGTTGGTCGTGAAATTGCTCCTGCTGACTTGAGCCAGACATTTTTTCCTCCGCTTTGTGTCAGTGGAGAAGCCGTACATTCGTACTCCTTTCTCTGAGCGATTTGAGCATCCCCAGGCAGCACAGCAAACCATGGTGGCGACTAGGAGGCAGCACAGCAAACCAGGACAACACGGAGGAAAAGGCACAGACAAACTGCATGATATGCTATTCAGTGTTTATTGAATTCCATGTATTTGCATTGGATGTTCCTAAAACAACACATTTAACATCATCATCATGCTGCTGCTGCTGCTGCTAGTCCTTTGATAGTCACCTGTCGGTCTCCTGTCCTTTCTGAAAGCCATAAAGATGACATTAGTCATTTAGATAACTTGTGTCCTCAATTACCATGGGATTACTGAAACTACCATGAATTTAAGAAAATGGTAGAAATTAATCTAATCTGAATTTTGAAGCATTCCTTTAGATCCCCTCCCTCTAAATATATCAATAAACATTAGAAAGTGATGCTCTGCTGACTACCATACAAGTTTAAGAAGATAATATTAAAGAATTCAAAGCTATAAATAAACAGCAACAGGCTCTTTAACCAAGGCACTGTTAGCCTAACATGTAAACTAGTTGTAAACTAGTTGTTCACACTAATCCTAATATTATCACTTAATATTAGCAAATTCTATTTTATTTTTTAAAACATATTGATGTAAATACATACACATATCGATTTGTTGTATAAATATTGCAAATCAAAACCTTTATTCACTAATAATTACCAAAAATCGTAGTTCTATCTCCTGTTATCAATGCATTCCATTGCCCGCCATGAACTTCCGGGGAACGATCCTCGTCTACATGAACTGTACATGAACCACGTGACGATAACTGTTTTTGGACTTCCGGTGTCGTAACTCTTCTATTATACGGCTCTGGCCCCGTCTAAGACACGATCTGACTTTAATTACATTTGACTCGAGTGTTTCGTAATGTGTTGCTTAAAATAATACTTCTGCATACAGTATGTCACACTGTAAGTGTTGCACGGCCAGATACGGCTCAGCTGACTCCGATAAGGAAACATATGATACATTATGATGTGATATGCCGCGGACTGTACTGTTACTTTGATCCGGTTACTTATGTTGTGGCAGATATCTAAGTAAGCTTTCTTAACGCTATTGTTATAATAGTCAGATTGCGCTGAAGATGGGAGGTGATATTCTATTCAATTTCACGTTCACACAGTCTGTGATTTTTGCCGGCCGTCTTTCCTGCAACGGCAGTTTTTCTGTATTTCCTTTCTCCTGTAATGTGACTTGATCGCTTTAAACTCCGCACACGGAGCTCTGATTGGTCAGCAGGCGGTGCTTTCACTGAGTTGATCTCTTAGCCTGCAACCTAACCTCCTCCCGAGGAGGTTAGCCGCTCAGCATAAGTTACCATGGAGATCTAGCCTGCTAAAAAGAGAACCAGCTTCGTAAGACCGGAAAGCAGGAGTTTTCCCTGAAGTAAGCGAAAATCCTGCTTCGCAGTATAGCCCCCAGATGCGACGCTTCCTGAATCAGGTTCAAAATAGCTTCTTCGATTACCAAGAGGAAAATGAAACCTCAAGTCATTTCACTGTTTTTTTGTACATAAAGTTCACTCATTTTTAAAGATGTGGCTAATATTTTTTTCACAGACAGTTGTGGCAATAAAAATGTTGTATTGCATAGTATTTGTATTGTATTGTATTTTTATTGAATGTTTACTGTATTATTATTGTTTATTTGGATAATAAACCACTTTTTACCGATACTGCAAAATTTGCACATTTCATGGTGATGCTCAGCCCCTCCCCTTAATTCCTAACTGTCATCATCATGTCAACCACAACACAGATAAATACTGATAGAAATGTGTTTGTAGCTGTGTAGTTGTTGATACATTGCTACATTTGAATACAGATTTAAGAAATATCAGTTTTTGAGCATGTAATAAGCATGTTTTGTCTTGACTATATTAAAACGATATTATAATAATTGAGTATTTATATTATTGAATTGATTAGGATTATGATTATTATTATTAGTAGTAGAAGTAGTTTATTTGCATTAATTATATTTTAATCTTTTTGAGGCTAGTATTTTCACTATATTCATTCTGTAGTGCACTATTAAGATCAAAACATATCTTAAGTCTGCTTGAATGATGGATTTATTGTCTGCATTGCCAGGGTCATTGCTGAAATGTATGAAAAAGGGAGGCACAAAGGAAGCACCCAGTACCCCACCATCAACCAGCATCACCTCAGACCCAGCAGCAACCAACACTCCGCCAGGCCCATTAACCAGCGGCTCTGGTACAGACCCAGCAGCAACCAACTCTCCGCCAGGCCCGTCAACCAGCGGCTCAGGTACAGACCCAGTAGCACCCACCAATACTCTGCCAGGCCCGTCAACCAGCGGCTCAACAGTTGCAGACGCAGCAGCACCCAGCACATTACAAGATCCATCAATCAGTGAGGTATCAAGCACCGTCACTAGTGGACAACCAATTGATCCTGCTCTTTGGCCAGCACACTTCTCAGATACTGAACGGATAGAATTTGTGCGCCGTGGGCCTTTTAAAGTTGGGTCAAATTTCATTTACCCTAAAAACGATGGAAGAGGCTTTCACCATGGTCTGTCCTATCGTTCACTTGCGAATGGAGGGAAGGTGACAAGAAGTTGGCTTGTTTATTCAAAGCAGAACAACTCTGTGTTTTGTTTTGCTTGCAAGCTTTTTAGTGGCAAAGATGTAAAGCTGACTACAGAGGGCTTTGGTGATTGGTCAAATATTAGCTCTGCTCTCAAGAGTCATGACAACAACCCACATCACACAAAGTCAATGCTTTTTTTTGCAAAAATCACCTTGCAAAAATAAAGATGAGAACACCCGCACTCACTATCTTGGACAGAGAATTCAAAACGAACTGATTCAGATAATTGGTGACAGAGTCCAGGAAACTATTGTCTCCTGTGTGCAAGAGGCCAAGTATTATTCTATTATCCTCGACTGCACCCCAGATGTGAGTCACAAGGAACAGATGTCCATTGTACTGCGCATTGTGGAACTCGAACCCAAGCCGGAGGTTAAGGAGTACTTCCTTGGATTTGTGGTTGTGGAGGAAACTACTGGTCTGAACCTGTCAAATGTGATACTGGACAAACTTGTAGAGCTGCAGATTCCATTTGACAATTGCAGGGGACAGGCCTACGACAATGGGGCAAACATGAAAGGGAAGAACCAAGGTGTACAAGCAAGACTGCTCAACAAAAACCCAAGAGCCCTGTTTGTACCTTGTGGAGCCCATACCATGAATCTTGTAATAGCAGATTCAGCCAAGTCATCTAAAGATAGTCCGGGTTTTTCTGATGCTCAGTCAACTGCCAAGGAAATCTGTGAGATCCTCAACATAGAGCCAGAACTCAAGGTGAAGAGGCTGAGGAGTACAAAAAGGCAGTTTGGGTATGAAACTGCAGATGAGCCCTTCAGTGATGCTCTGAAGAAGCTTGAGGTGACATTTTTTAACACTGTTGTTGACTCTGCTCTCAAATCACTGCAAGAGAGATTTGAGACACTTAGTCAGGTCAAGGAGAAATTTGGAGTGCTGCTTAATTTCAGCTAGCTTCAAGGAATGCCCAGGGGTGACTTGCAGAAACACTGCAGCAAGGTAGAGAAGACACTGACTGCAGCAGGAGAGTCTGATATTGATGGTGCAGAGATGGTCCAGGAGATCATCAACCTCCCAAAGCTGCCACTACCAAAATCTGCTCTGGAGATGTTGTCATTTCTCCATGAAAAAGAGTTACAGGAACTGTACCCAAATCTTTGGATTGCCCACTGCATTGCAGTAACTCTTCCTGTTACAGTTGCGTCTGTTGAGAGAAGCTTTTCAAAACTCAAGCTTATGAAGACATACCTCCGGTCGTCAATGGCACAAGAACGCTTACCCCTAGATTCCACCGGGTCCGTCTGCAGCGCGTTACGGCCCAGACGCGTCCCAGAAGCGGCTCGGCGCAGGGCTCCTCTAAAATTAGGATGAATCCTATTTTTGTCGCAGCGCAGCCGTAAAGTAATGTTGGGCAGGCAGGAAGTGGAACGTTCAGAGCATATATAGCATATTTAAATATATATATACACACACACAAACTCATTTTGCAGACCCTATCCCTCCGTAGTCTTTCAAGTAGGAGGAGAAATGCCAGCGTTTTAACTTTGCACCCGTGCCTCTTAACTTTGCACCCGTGCAAAGGTTAAGGTATAAGTTCAGGCAAAGGGGTTTCACTATACATTGATAAATGTCAGATGTAGTTGTTACAGCTTTCTATGGGTTTCTCAGGTGGCGAATATACACAGACCTTTCACCTTTTAATCCTCAGCATAATCTCGCCCTTACTGAATTAACTTTGGAGATCAATATACACACTGTTTTGAAACATTCAATGTCTGACAGTTCTATTTGGGAAGTCACGGAACCCCGAATAATCATTGCTAAAACTAACACTGTTTTTCTTTATCCTTTATCCTCCATGCTGAACTTCTCGCACCATTGCCCTCCGACACATGGGTCGGCACCCATGTTTATTCGATGGCTGCAAACCCAACGACGAGGGTTCTCCTCCAAGCTGCGTGATCTCTGCCTAAGCTGCTACCTGCCCCCAGATTGCTATTCCCACTGTTTAAGAATCTGCGCAGCCACAACTGCAGCTCTCCGCCTACCTCAACCCTGAGTATCCTGGGCCGTCGGTCATCTTCTGCCCACCAGCGCTATATCATGCTTCACAGGAATAAGATCCTTTCAGCACAAACAACCACGAACTCTTGCATTACTCGATGAATGAGTAAACGTTCAAAGATGTATATCTGTAGGATTCTGTTATTGCACACCAGGTGGTTGCTGGGTTAGATTATATTTATTTCATTATAGTATATTCCCCTCATAGCTGCATGCTTGGGGGGGGGTAAGCTCATTGTCGCTGCCTCAATACTAGATACAGCAGTCTCGATAGGTAGTATATTCCCCCTTAAAGCCGCGGGGCTTAAGGGGGATGGCTTTTCGGGGTGTTCCCGGGCCTACACATAGCAGTTTCATTAGGTAGCATACATAGGTAGTATATTCCCCTCAAAGCCGCTGTGCTGGGGGGGAATGGCTCTCAGGGGCTGTACCCGGGCCTTCACATAGCAGTCACTAGGTAGTATATTCCCCTTAAAGCCGCCGGGCTTAAGGGGGATGGCTTTCGGGGCATTCCCGGGCCTTCACATAGCAGTCTCGCTAGGTAGTATATTCCCCTTAAAGCCACTGTGCTTAGGGGGAATGGCCACATGGCAGAGGTGTGGACTCGAGTCACATGACTTGGACTCGAGTCAGAATCGAGTCATCAATTTGATGACTTGAGACTCGACTTGACACAATCACAAAACACTTGCGACTCGACTTGGACTTGAACACCAATGACTCGGGACTTGACTTGGACTTGAGCCTTCTGACTTGAGGTGACTTGATAATTTAATGCAGAGGTCTCCAACACGCCGATCGCGAGATGCCGCTAGAAGAGCAGACTCCCGTCGGGGAGAGCAGAATCTCCAGCTGCTTCTACTCTTGCTGAGAATGCAGGCAGGGGCGGGACTTTATTTAGCTGGGCCACCATGCGGCCAATCATATGCGAGGACACACTAGGATCATACCATTATGTGAAAGAAGGGTGGGGGGCACAGCAGGTGTAGTGGTACAGGCCACATGAGACGGATTTAAATGCAAGCGCGTCGGAAAAAGTCAAGAAATTAGCGAAAACCGAAAAAAGAAGCAACATCTGGCTGCATTTCAATGATATTGGAGAAAGCAAAGCTGAGTGCAGGATTTGTAAAATGAAAATAACAATCAGAGCAGTATTTACCAGGATTTACTGTATTGTCAGAGGTGGGAGAAGTTCAGATCTTGTACTTGAGTAAAAGTACCAGAGTGTAGGAATACTCGGTTACAATAAAAAGTCATGCATTCAAAATGTTACAAGTAAAAGTACAAAAGTATTAGCATCAAAATATACTTAAAGGTCCCATGTCATGGCCATTTCCACTGATCATAATTCCATTGTTGAGGTCTACTAGATTAGATTTATATCGTGCAATTTTCCAAACTCACATTGGTTTCTCATACAGCATCTCTGTAAACTACGTGTATTCACTGAATTTCACTCTCTGCCTTTAACGGCTTGTTTAGCCAATTATCCCTTGCATAAAGATAGGTTGTGGGTCCCTTATAACATGTTGTACACAGTGGAAATAAACATTCTGGTCACCTTAACATCAGGGATCTTGTACATTAAACTCCTTCTGAATCAAACCGTCACGGTAGCCTTACCCTACTGATCCCTCTTAAATTAGAAAAAAACACGTTACTTTACCAGCAGAGAGAAAATTGATTATTAAATTATTAATGTGACTAATAAAGAGCAGTTGGATTATTAAGTATTATTCTGTTGATCGATGTCATTACATTTGGTGAAAAGCACATAATGACTTGTTTATGACTCGTTTTGTCAAAGTTTAGGACTTGGACTTGACTTGAACTTTCCCATCCTGACTTGAGACTTGACTTGGACTTGAGCGCAAAGACTTGAGACTTGACTCAGACTTGAGCGCAAAGACTTGAGACTTGACTCGGACTTGCAAAACAATGACTTGGTCCCACCTCTGCCACATGGCAGTTCGCCAGGCCTTCTACTTATCAGATTTACATCACCAGCGTCAGGCTCGGGCTACGCAGTTTTGGGGGATAGTATCTAATCTCCATGCAGTTTTGGGGGTTAGTTATTTGATCATCACTCATCGTGCTATGTATATTTAGAGAGTGATGATGCCCGAGCCTAATCGCCAAACTCAAATATATGCTGCTCTAATAAACATGTTAAAGAAACACGTGAGTTGTCTGACTGAAATGGGGCGAAGCCTGTGAGCTAGTTCAGGCAGTCAACTCGAGCACTTATGCTGCATTCATACATAACGCCCCTTGCCACTCACAACCAACCAAACAGAGTCTCCTTAATATGCCGCTCTATTTAACCTGCCAGTTCTCTCTCCATGCATTGCTTGCTGCTGCTATTGCCGCAGCTACCCTACGTTGCTGCTGCTTGCCTGAAATAGGTTCTTAAATATTAAAGGAGACATGTCATGGCCATTTCCACTGATCATAATTCCATTGTTGAGGTCTACTAGAATAGATTTATATTGTGCAATTTTCCAAACTCACATTGGTTTCTCATACAGCATCTCTGTAAACTACGTTTATTCACTCTCTGCCTTTAACGGCTCGTTGTAGCTCCAATAGCTCCAGCCCCCACCCTCCCTGTGAGCACAGTGTGCTCTGATTGGTCGGTAAGTTGTGAATCGCGCTGAGCTCCGTCGAGGTGTTGTTTCCTTGTTTAGCGATACACAGCCAAACACAGCCAAACTCATCCTGAGCACAAACAAAGTCACAGCCGAAGTAAAAACAATAAGTGTGGCTTGATATTGAGTAAGAAAAAGGTTTATAGGTTGATAAACGCTGTGAGAATGGGTCTGCAGAGAGAATTTTGCCGCGATCCAAACTGTCTGTTATCAGCCTGCAGCCAGGGAGGAGAAATCAGCAGAGCTGCCTGCACTGAGTGTGTGTGTGAGGAAGTCCGTGTATTGGTCAATTTGGACCAATCAGCGGGGGCTTAACATAACCGCTCCACGGATTGGTCCATTTAGTTCCGGGTAAGTGCTTACGCAATCTCGTACCCGGAAGAATCAAATGGATGATGACGTTTCACCAACGAGGCATTTGGGGAGGGATTTTCTGTGTTAGAGTTTTACTCGCTACAGGGTGTACTTTGAGGGTTTGGACTCTGCAGACCGTTTACATGCATAAAAACCTTCATAACACACAAGGGGACGGGTAATAACCGGAAAAGCATGACATGTGACCTTTAACGGCCCGTCCACCCAGCGGCGTGCGTTGAAGCTTGGCGTGGGTGTGTCTGAAGCTTGGGGAGTCAACACGAGCAACGCGACCAACAACCAATCACATGAATCTCCCGCCCCGGACATACAAAGCAAAAAAGCCTGCTCGCCTGCATCAGAAGCAGGGAGAAAAGAGAGGGGGAAAAAAGAGTTAAAAAGTGTTCCCCCTTCCTTCAGCAGCAGCAGCAGCAGCAGCAGCAGCAGCAGCAGCAGGGAGGCTCTCTCCGTGGTGCTGCGGACCTGCGGAGTACCTGCGGAACTGCGGTCTGGCTCTCCCAACATACACGCGGTTTGATTGGCTAGCAGTTGTACTGGCAGATTTTCATAAACGGGATTTGATTGGCTGACGCCTCCGTCGAAGCTTCAAAAGTTGAACATGGCTCAACTTTTGAAGCTTCTTGACGTGAGCAACGCGAGCAAAGTGTAGCTACGCTCCCCACAATGCATTTCGGTGAAGCGTGACGTCACCCCATTCAAGTGAATGGGCAGAAGTGTTGGAAGCTTCAACGCACGCCGCTGTGTGGACGGGCCGTAAGATCCCCTGAGACACAGTGTCGTGGAAAAAAAAAGTAAATACCCGCCGAGGGGGACCATGGGGCTTAACAGGTTAAAATACTTTTTAGGAATACATACAGTAAAAACACATATATAATGGCATTTTACAACAGGCATTACAAAGCAAAGATAATAAAATAATAAAAATAAACACCACAGGTATACAATACATGTTTAAAAGGCATACTGTAGTGCGAATATGAGCAGCTCAATTAAAAGCAGCCAAAAAGATATGTATTTAGTCTCGATTTAAAAATAGTAAGCGTTTCTGCGGAAGTGCATGATTTGGGTAGTTTGTTCCAGATTGTCGGGGCATAAAAGCTAAATGCTGCGTCTCCATGTTTTGTTTTTACTCTCGGAACCGATAGCAGACCCATCCCAGAAGACCTGAGGCACCTAGATGGCTCGTAATTATGCAGGAGTTCAACAATATACTTTGGTCCTAAACCATTCAGTGCTTTAAAAACTAGCAATATACTTTAAAATCAATTCTTTGGCCGACTGGAAGCCAATGTAAAGATTTCAGAACCGGACTGATGTGATCCACTTTTTTAATGTTAGTGAGGACACGTGCAGCAGCGTTCTGAATCAGCTGCAGCTTTCTGATGGATTTTTTTGTCAGCCCTGTGAATACACTATTGCAGTAGTCGAGTCTACTAAAGATAAAAGCATGGACAAGCTTTTCTAAGTCCTGTTGTGACATTAGTTTTCTAATCCTCGATATGTTCTTCAGGCTGTACTCAGCATTGAATCAAAACGCACCATAGCTTTAAATATTAATACGTTTGTGAGGCGTTTTGCTGAACAAGATGGTAATCGCCACATCCAGCTGTTATAGGCATGCCAACTTGATGCTCTGCTCACGGATGACTCGATGAGCATAATAAACTGTTAAGATGATGACCTTACGTGTGTAAATATATTTTTTTCTTTGTGGGGTCTGCCCCCAAAAAACAGTTTCAAGTCCTGAGAAAGTCAAATAAGACAGTGTGTAAAACGTCACTGCCCAGCCAAAAAAAAGTAACCACTTTGATTTAACTAGGCCAGTAGGTAAGGGCTTTCCACTGGATAATAACTTACTGCAGCGATGTATATGTTTTAGCTGAATACACGTTTTTTAACCCTAACTGATGCAGTTAGTCACTTCTTTAATGTTTGTTCTTTCTGATGTAAAGTCAAGGTTGTAACTGTTTGCAATGAAGTTGTGGGGCGCTGAACTGTTCCTTTGATTCTTTTGATTTATGATAGTAATCACTTGTCTTTCAAATATATACAATTTCAGAATCAAACAAGTATGAGAGCACTCTCATAATAACGTAACACAATCAGAGACTGGATATATCCCCCCCCCCCCTCTCTCTGGTCGCTGAAATGGGGAATTGAAATTACTGGTCAAAAGTTGTACAAGTATTAAAAGTAAGCAGAGGACACCAAACCAACTGAGACCCGTCTGTCCGCCGCATCTACACACTGTACCACACACACCTACAGCTCCTAAAGCATAATCAGGCTACAGCCGTTGTGTATTTTATTATGTGAAACACTAAATGGTTTTAGAAAAATATCGACTCTTTGTTTGTAGATATCTACTAAACTACAGCATACAAATACAGAGAGTAATGTAGGCCTGTTATACTGAGTGATATATATTTTACACACTGCTCTGCTTTCTGCACGGACCTCACAGCTGTTCTCACTGTAAACATCGCGTCGCCGTTCAAGCAGTTACTAAAATAATATCCAAGGGATGCATGCAGAGCTGTGATTGGCTGAGATAAGTCCGGTGTCAGTACCATATGTGCTCGGCCTACCATATCTGCTCGGGGTCCGTCGCTTACCAATGACGTCAAACGTTGTGATTGGCTGTACGGTTATCGCACGCTGATTGGTGTAGGGGCGCTGACTAGCGTATACCGGGGGTCTGATCAAAGACGAATGAGTGTAGGTAGAGAGAGAAGGAGAAGAATAGGAGAAATCGGGGTTGTTAAAATGGTGACCGAGGCTTCTGCTAAGTACTTCTCACAGGAAAAGAGGGATGGAGGAGGGATCAGAGCTCAGGAGACTAGCAGGAGACTGATGTCCAAGAATGAGTCAAAGCAGGACTTGTGCAACCTGGCATAGTTCAAGAAGTCAGAAGATTGCTCTTTGTAATATTATCCAGTTATATATATGCAGTTCACCTGTTAATACATATTTTAAAAGGATTTGGCTTTGTCAATATAAATGATTTCCCTTATATATTTTACTATCTTATATAGAGGTGCGAAAGGGTAAAATTGCCAATTTAGAAATACAAAACGATGTAGGTTAGAGACGAGTTAAATAAGCTCATATTTGAATTCCCCATAAAAAAACACATAATTTAGACACCCCCATGTTAGGATTCCCTTCAGATTCATGTTACACCTGAGTATGACCCGCCCTGTTGGTGTATGATCAAATTTGATTTCTAATTTTAAATAAAAGGAAATAAATTCACAGTTATTGTCAAACAGGAGTTAAATCCATTTCTCGGAAATTACGTTGTAATGATAATAAATCACCTCCCTCATTCAGATTAATGTCGATTGTTATTTTTTATGTTTGAATGTTAAAAAAGAACAATGGACAGTGTTGTAGAGCCGATGAATGGGAGTCAGCAGGATGATCTTGTATACACGCTACACAAGCTAGAATGACAACACAACAGGTGCACTCACTAACTCGTCCGTGGTGCAACACACACTATATAACCCAGTGAATTGTGTCCCGTAAATGTCACCAGTGTAAACATAATTATGTAAATAACCCAATTTGTGTTCTGTGAAACGGAAAAGGATATTACATTGTTTTTGTTTCTTTCGTTGCAGTGTCTTAAATGTAATTTAGGTTAACTTCCTGTTTTATTTAGAATTATTATTATTACCTCTTGGGTTGCCGTACAGCCAATGCGTGACGTCATTGGTAAGCGTAACGGACCCCGAGCAGATCTGGTAGGTCGAGCAGATATGGTACTGACACCGGCCGTGCATAACGCCTCCACCGTTCCCGGAAATGCATCCGCGAAGGAGCCGTGGAGGACCCATCAGTGTATCCTCGGTTATAGCTCCTCCAGAGAGCCTCCTCGATGCTCGGTCCTCGATGTGCATTTAGAGAAATGAGATGTCCTTCAACATGGCACGCTGAAATCCATTTCCGGGTCACTACCGGAGCACCGAGGAGTCGAGGAGTCGAGGAGTCGAGGAGGGGAAATTTGAGTATTGAGAAACCTCTAATGAGGATCCATTACAGATCCCTTGATAGATTTCCTTGATTGATGTTGATTGCAGCAGGTTCTCAATTGCAGAGATCCTATATCCAATTGACTTCTCTAATAAACTATACTTGTGTTCAGTTCAAGAAACAAAAACACACACTTTAACGGCCCTACACACGGCGGCGTGCGTTGCCGCTTCAACGCTTCTGCCCATTCCCTTTGAATGGGGTGACGTCACGATTCGCCGAACTGCATTGCGGGAGCAAAGCGTAGCTTCTCTCGCGTTGCTCGCTTCAAAAGTAGAGCAATGTTCTAGTTTTGACGCCTCGATGGAGGCGTCAGCCAATCGAATCATATGCCAGTACAAGCTCTAGCCAATCAAACCGCTGCTTGTGTGTCAGGGGCGGGAGATTCATGTGATTGGTTGTTGGTCGAGCTTCAGACACGCCCGCCGGCAAGCGTCAACGCACGCCGCCGTGTGTAGGGGCCGTAAAGGTGTCAGATACAGTCTACAAAGTGGATCCCCAATCCATTGAATTACTAATGCTATCCTAAAAGGAATGCATTTATTGTCTCATTAAACTTAAACAATTGCAGGAAATTAATGAACTCTAGTAAAATTAGATCAATGTAATAGATAA
Source organism: Gobionotothen gibberifrons (assembly GCA_943591055.1). NCBI lineage: Eukaryota > Metazoa > Chordata > Actinopteri > Perciformes > Nototheniidae > Gobionotothen > Gobionotothen gibberifrons. Next base: position 14,163 of record CALSBZ010046718.1, read on the forward strand.
GTTCCTAAATAACTAAACAATTAGTTTATTCATTTGTTTTCAGAAGAATACCCATCGCAAAAAGCAGAAATGTATCCACCACATTTTCTTTTCCACAGCTATGTTTTCATCGTGGTGTTTTCCCTTTTTTATTACACCTTAGTTTATCTCATTTATTTAGTATTTTTAAATTGTTAGACAACTAAATACCAACATAAACACAATTACGCAATGTATCTTTGTGTTATCTATGATGTTAATACACTATGAATATGTGGTAATCCATGTTTACAGTTTGTGTACATTAAGGCTAACTACAGCAGTCCTACACGGCTGGGCCCTCAGCTCTGACTGACAGGAACTCTGTCTGCTAACAACACACAGATGAGAACTGAGTCACTGCTCATTGAATAAAAGATAGAACTGGAGAGAGGCAGAAGAAAGAGGGGATCTATCGCAAGAAGCTGCCGGAGAAACAGGAGGGGCGGGTCAGATGAAGAGGAGATGAAGGGGGGGTCAGATGAATATAGTACGGCACAAAGCTTAATAACACAGTGGTGTCATTGTCACAGGGCTGCAGGGGCCTCTCAGCACAGGAACACCATTGAAGTTAAAGAGAGCAGTAGAGAGGTGTGCACACACACACACTCATCCATAACATCAGATCATCACACAGTTAAGATTCTATCAAGCACCGGGGAGAAATAAGGAGTGTGCATCTTAGTTAGTCTGTATTGCTTTATGTTATGGCACTTGTAATCATTGTGTTGAGTGTTGGTGATGAGAATAAGAAAACGAAATACTTTATTTTTCCTGGAGGAAATTGGGTTTTTGTTGCTCCATTTTGGAATTAAATAAATAAAAGATTACATTTCAATTTGAATTTATTTTTATTTAAAAAGTTATAGGAAGAATGTGGATATATTTGGATAAACATAAAAGGTTCAAGTAAAATATCCCAAAAAAGAAAATATTCAATAAAATAGAATACAAATATTTATAAAAACATAAAAAGGTAAATTAAGAATGTTAAACGAAAACATGACATTTCTTATATAATCAGAAATCTTACTTTATTACTTACTTTCCTCCAAAGATATAAAATCCTTGTCTCAAATATGCTTTACCACCAGGGGGCGCCGCTCGACAGACTGTGGCTCTTAGAAGCCTGCTGCATTTGCAGTGTGTGCGTGTGTGTCTGTGAAATTAAAATAGGATGCACAATATCCCCACTGCCATTTACCACATAAATACAATCTTAACTTTTGCTAATGTTAATAAATGTAATTATCTTATAGATGTCCAAAAATGAACAGCCTCCTAACTCATGGTGCCCCTCCATGAACCGGTTGTTCCGTGCTTACTCTCAAAATTGGTCTAGAATGAGATCAATAGTATGAACAGACTTACAGTCGTCTTTACCTATTATGACTTACTCATTGAATGAATCACAAGTTGCCTGTATACAGTCCCAGCTGATGAGTCCTTCATACTGTAGTTAGTTTAAGCCCTCTATTAATTTTTTTTTTCTTTTTTCTTTTGCACACATGCTGCATATTCATGATTGTGTTATTTGACTCATATAAACTGCCGACCTTGGGACAGGGATAATATTGAAACCCTATGAACTTCTTCATGCTAACAACTTGTAGGTGACAAGGCCCTTCCAAAGTGTGGTGGGAGATGAATACCCTGATACACTCATTATGTTCAATGGATTATTATGTTCTTGTCTCTTGTTGATTTCTGTGAGTTTGTACGAGGGTCTTTCTATGAGTTAGCTTTGGCTATAAATACAGAGAGGGAAGATGTATTCATTTGATTTGCTTAAGATAAACATTAGCAAGAAAATGCCTTTCCAGCATGTAAAGTACATTTAATCATCTGCATTTTCTATTTTGTGGGGAACATTATATTTGTATATTAATATAATGTTAATGTTGTAATTT
>CALSBZ010046718.1:50232-68333 GCA_943591055.1 Gobionotothen gibberifrons
ACACACACACACACACACACACACACACACACACACACACACACTCGGGGCATGTGTTTAATGATAGGTCTGTTATTGACAGGCTTTATTGACTATTGTGCTGATTAATGTGTGGGATGTGTGTGTGAATGAGACACTCTGAAGCTATTTAAACACTTGTCTCATTAGTCACACCTTATGTTAGATGGAAAGACACGTAACTACTTGTGAAGCAGGATTGATGATATCAGGGTTTCAAAAGTATGTAACACAAGCAGCAGTGGCAGTGATGCTAAAGGTGATAGTTAAACAGTAGTTCTAAAAAGTGAAACAGCATTGGCAGTGTAAGTCCTTTCTGGCTGTGTGTCTGTCGACTGTCTGTCATCCATCATACCAAAACAATAAAGCAATTTGTATTCGGGATAATGTCAACATAATCACCAAAGTCATTGGGGTTCATCATCCAGGGAGCATGAATGTGCTATACTTTGTGTAAAACCCTCATTATCAATTTGTATATAGCAGGTTCTGCAGGGGCTTGTGAAGGCGCACTGATCGCTCGACTTGCTGAACATTCATAGGAAAATAAACCAAAAAATAACAAAATCACTTTTCTTCCAAAAATCAGTAAGATGCATCCTCTGTGGATCATGGATGTCTGAAGTTGTCAGGATATTTCTATCTGGGCAAAAGTGCCTCAGAAAGACAAAAAAAAAAACCCTCCTTATCTATAAAAGCCTTTTCCGGGGTTTATAATGTCCGTATTTCTAAAAAAACACTGTACATTTAGATCCATCATTATCACACAGGATGGGAGATGAAGAGCTTCCTGTCTGATGTCATAATTTCTCTGGTGGATAAATCACGAGGATGACTTTATCGTGACTTGGTTATCATGTTAACCAACTTTAGCAATATGATTAATGGGGATGGGTGTTTATCTGTCCCCTGTCGTCCCGTAGGGCACTTTGTAATCATCATTTGCTTAAATATGATAAAACCTCTGCAGTTTTATTTATCCATTTGCTCAGTAAAGGTTTCCTTTGACATCATCAATGAACAGTTAACTTCAAAAGTCTGACACCCTCACCTCAGTAATAGCTATATTTAGTTCACAACACAATGTGGCTCGAACACACAACATGGAAACTATATTCCACCCAAATTGCCCAGTTTTATCTGTTGTCTGTCTGTCAACTTTATCCACCCACGGGGGGACTTTTACCAGATCCAACAGAGAGAAGAGAGGAGGGGGTGGAGGCACAATTCCCCATGAGGCCACAGGAGGGCACACAACTCTCCCAGGATTAGAAAACACGTCTTTAACAATGTGCATCAAAAATATTTATGGAGAGTACAAGGGCAAGGGAATTTATTTATGTCATATAAATATACTCTAAATAAGGAGACATAGAGAGTAAAACAATCCCTTTTCATATCATAAACAGTGTTATTTTTGTTTAGTTTTATTTTGTAGGTCTATTATAGGCCTACATATTGACTGGAGTATAATGCACACATTTTTGTTATAATTCCTCTATTTTTAAATATAAATATATATTAGAATGGGGGCAAGTTGGGATCGATAACAAAATCAGACATCCGTACAAGTATTTTGTATAACGAACATACATTAAACGTGTCCTTATTTGTCCTCATCGGTGTTTTATAGCATTCATTCTGCATTGTTTATTTCACACGGCCCACCACCTACGCCTTTACAAAAAATAGTTTACTTTCCCTAGCTGTAAATATCTCTTTGTGACTATATTGAGCTCGTCAGTGAACTGAATCTCTTTTTCCTAGAGCATAGTCAAATCACCCTGACAGAAGTTTCCGAGCAGCCTCGCGCAGCTCTCTGACCGGATCATTTGCTTGTGGTTGTGCCAGGCTTCTCTGCTCAGATCGGTAGAACTCGTCACTTTCCGATGATCATATTCCGGAATCAAAACCAAATATGGGAGTATGGGGGACGTTCCCCTGTTTACCGGATTATACCTTTTATGGGTTAAGAAACCGGAATTCCTCTTTCTATATCAGAACGATATAAAATACATTGTAGAATACATGTATAACAAATAATATTTTGTAAAGAAAATGTTAAGAATTAGAGATGCGTTCGCTCACTCTGGTGGGTGTTGTTGATGTGTTGTTTTGTAGGAGTTTATCTCAATGTATCAGCGAGTGGAAACAGTCCGGTGTATCTCTTCTGCAGCAGCGGGTGCTTCCATTGACAAGTGATTCCCTTTGAAATCGTCACGGAGCCTTCCAGCCAATCAGCGTCGGCAGCGCCTCTCTCCTTGCGCCTCCCATTCCATATATGGGTAATGACGTAGCAGCCGCTTTCAAAAGGTTCCCCATATAAACATACTAGTGCCAGGGCCACCGTTCCCAAATAGAGTTACTTTACGCGGTGTTGACATTCACAGCAGAGCGCATGAGGCGCACCAGACACGCGGAGTTTATCCTCTCTCACCCGGTGACAGACAGAGACATGCAGTGGTGACCCAGCGCTACACACTCTGATTTGTTAAAAGCCTTTAAGGAAAAGAACATAAAAACAAGAGAGAGCGAGCACACGCGGCATTGTAGATCGTTACAATGACGGCTAAAACTTTGGAGAAGGTGCCGGTGAATCTCGGGGGGTTCGTGCACCCCGCAGCAGAGAGCGTGTACCCGGTGGATGACATGGGCTCCAGCCTGCAGACCTCTGTGGCTATCTTCCCTAACGGAGACCTGGGAGCTCATTACGACCAGATCAACATGGCAGGTAAGATCACAGACTTTGGAGCGAATGCTATATTAAGGACATTTTCATCAAGGAAAAGTTGTCTCTATGTGAGTGTTTCACTAATTGTGAGGGGGAAAAAATCTTCATCCTCAAAATGTTGTTTTGCATTTGAATCCATTATAAGAAAATCTGTCCAATATGTTTTTTATATAAAGGTAATAAAACCAGATTTCGTGCGTATTGAGACTGAAAAAGCGCAGCGGCTTTCTCTCACTTACGCCCAATGTCCTGTCCAGTGTGAACATCTTAATCAGGTTTGTGTTGCCTCACTAAAGACCTGTTTGTTTTGTGTCCGCAGATGGCTTGATGAGTGCAGATCTGAGCATGGAGAAGCGCTCTCTGGACCTCTCATACTCCAACGGCTTCTCTCAGCCCGCACATCACCGCAACCAGACCTTCACCTACATGGGAAAGTTCTCCTTCGACTCCCAGTATCCAGGTAACTGGAACCCCGAGGGAGTGATCAACATCGTCTCGGGCCTCTTTAACGTGGCCCAACCACCACCTCCTTGTCCCTCCTCTTCAGCGTCCTCCTCCCCGGTTTCTTCTGGATCTCCCAATCACTTCTCCAGCGGAAATTTGAGTTGCACCATGGCGGCTCAGAACCAGGCTGAGATAGATCACCATCACCACCACATGTACTCTCCTCCACCTCCGTACTCCTCCTCTGGCTGTGGAGAGATGTACCAGGACCCCTCTGCGTTTTTGTCCCCCACCTGCCCCATCGCCTCTTACCCGCCGCCCTCTTACTCCTCGCCCAAGCAGCCCGGGAGCGACGTGCCTGGGCTGTTCCCCATCATCCCCGACTACTCGGGCTTCTTCCAGCCGGCTTGCCAGCGGGACATGCACCCTGCAGGTATCCAAGATCGGAAACCGTTCGGTCCATGTCCGCTTGACACTTTCCGTGTCCCTCCACCTCTGACCCCGCTGAACACTATCAGGAACTTTACGCTGGGGGGTCCGGGTACTGGCGGCTCCGAATGTGGACCGACGAGGCTACCTTCTGCCTACAGCCCTCAGAACCTGCCCCTGAGGCCAATCCTGCGGCCCAGAAAGTACCCTAACCGACCCAGCAAGACGCCCATCCACGAGCGGCCGTACCCGTGTCCGGCGGAGGGCTGCGACCGGCGGTTCTCCCGCTCCGATGAACTGACCAGACACATCCGGATCCACACCGGACACAAGCCGTTCCAGTGCCGCATCTGTATGCGAAACTTCAGCCGCAGCGACCACCTCACCACGCACATCCGCACGCACACGGGAGAAAAGCCGTTCGCGTGTGAGTTCTGCGGGCGCAAGTTTGCCAGGAGCGACGAGAGGAAGAGACACACTAAGATCCACCTGAGACAGAAGGAGAGGAAGTCCTCCACTGTGTCCTCCTCGTCCTCCTCTTCCTCCAGCAGCTCCGGGTTGGAGCGGCCGTCAGGCACCATCAGCACATCTGGCGGGATGTGTTCATAGTTTCCCGGAAAACGTTGTTGTAACCATGGCAGCGTGGCGCACACTAACCACTTAAAGAAAATGACTTTTAAATAATGATTCGGTGTGTTTGAATGTTGTGAACTAAAGAGAGCAGCATAACCTGCAGGATGGGAACGAACAAGATCTTCTGTGCAGTGGTGCGCTTTTACGCACATCCACCCATTCCGTCTCAAGAACTGATGGAGAGACTGACACGAATGCACTTTGCCTGTACAGTCTACTGAAAATAAAATAAATAGCCATTCATTCATAAGAATATATGAAGGCGGTTGTAATATAAAGGGGACTTTTTTAATTTCGCCAACTCATAGGCCAACTATAGAGCGCGCAACAGGCTGCGCGTATAAATGTGAGATAACGGCAATAACGATTTAAAGAAAGAAAACAGTTTAAGTTATTGAATTGAAGTGTTCATTCTAACATGATTGTAATGACTATAATTCCCCTTTAGTGCCTTGCTTTGTGTCTTTTTGTACACTGACTGATTCAAGGACGCTTCTAATGCAATGTACATTTGTCCTTTAATATGTAAAGTTTGAAGAATCTATTTTTGTACACATTTCGTCTCGTCTAACAGTTGTGGTTCATGTGTAAAACAATGTTGGAATGTAAATATGTTGAACTCTTACCAACTTGACCCTTTTGTTGTGACGTGTCTTTTGAGACTTATTAAATATATGTGAATGATAAACACATCTCAGATTGTTTTATTACTCATAACTCGAGAACAACGCAGTCAGGCGAGATGCGTGCACCCAAGCGTCTCTGCAATACATTTCTTTTATCTGTAATTATAAAAAGACTGAAGCTGTTGATGTTGGAAATTTCATTTGGGTAAATCCCACACTGCGTCACTATTGGCATTTCTGACTCAAAGTGTTCACCCACTCGCTTTTTATTTAGGTTTAACGCTTTGTTATAAACAGCTGGATCTGGTGCACTTCAGAGAGAGGGTGACATAAATAGTGTTTAGAGACTCTGTGGCTGAACATTTAGATGAACCCCTGAAATGCAATATAAGGGATCGTTATTTAAACTACTGTTTAGAAGAATGTAATAAAGGTGTAAGGTATAAGAATACAATATCACCATATTCACAGGCAGCCTTGCAAAGATTTAGAAATACTGAGGTCACAAGTCCAAATACCCCACTTAAGCCCCCCATGTAATGTTTTACATTTAAAATATTCAGTTTATCTTTATTCTTTTTAAATAGATGTTCCAGTATTAAGGTCTTAATGCTGTTTTAAAGCCTTCCAATCAAATGTTGGTAGAGAAATACAGCATCCTTTATATGTTCCATTTGCCTACTCTTTATTTCTATTTGCTTACCCTTAACTTATAATATATTGATTTAAAAAAACTCAAACATCCCTTAAAAGCTTAAACAGTCAAATGTAGTCTCTAGTTTGATAAAGCCCAAATCCCTTACATTAAATATGGAGTGCAAGACTTTTTGATATATGATTCCATAATTGTTATACCCTTTTTATTTGGAACTCAGTAGAAGCACGCACTCCTTTTACATTTGACCAGCTGAAATCTTTGTGATGTCTATTTGTAAACTTTGGTGGGTTTTTTGGTTGTTTTATTTCCTCTGTCCGTATCATTGAAGCCATCCCTCTGCGGAGTGGGCTGCTGGTCCCCTGTTTCCATTCCACTGACATCAGGATGTGGCTCTTCACTTCAAGAGCTTTCACTTAAAGGTTCATTACATAACAAGTTCATGAGTCAATGATTACTAATGCCTACATTTTACAAATGCACAGTTTAATTTAGACATTGATATTATGTGAAAAAATACCTTATAGAAAACCTAAAAGTAACCTAAAGTCAAAACTAAAAGCTTTATTCTACATTTAGATGTGTTATGACAATATTAATATATAAAGAATGACTGTGAACAAAATATCTTATGGGTCATTCTGCAGTTTGTTTATTCCACTTTCCCAAACTGCTATTGTGTTAATCTGTGGTACTAACATTGGATTTCACTATAAGTCCTGTCCCTTTGCATCTCCGGCATCTTAAGGAGTAGTAATATGTCACTTCAATGTGTCACTTCAATGTGTCACTTCAATGTGTCACTTCAATGTGTGAGCCGACCAGAATCCAGGATGAAGTGACTGAACTGTGGTGAGGTTGTTCAACATTTCTTTATTTAACACAATATGAATAAACTGGTTTTTTTTCCAATACAAAGTCACATTCGTCTTGAATAATTAGTAAATGATTGGTTGTTTAATTGACTTGTTGGATGTCAGCTGAAAGCCTTTATGACCAGAAAGGACTGTATTTTCATTGAGCAATGCCACCGTGGAGAATCCAATACTTTACAATGGTCACTCTGGGGTATACATATAGCTCTAGAGATAGGAAGGTGCAGTTTTCTAATAGCGGTATAGGTCGCCCCCACACAGATTAAAAGGGATATTAATCTTCTTCTTTGATTTCTGGATGGAGTACACATTTCTCTTTTAAGAAGCGGCATGAAGCCTGCTGTAATCTGTAACATCTTTATTCTTCTGACGCCAAGTTGACCGCAAGTCCAAATGACCGATTCTGTAGAAAGTCATGATGAGCTACACAAAGACCTCACTGTTCCCCCCCCCCCCCCCTTACTGAACGTCTGCTCACACTTTCCTTTAACCCTCTTTATTAAGCATTATAAGCAGTCAATTAAATAAATGGTCTATACGTCATAAGGCCTTACCACGTCATGTCATTGTAATCAAATATAAGCACTGTTTCAGTGTGTGTTCATACTGAAATGTATCCTCTTATACAAAGAGTTTTTTGATATTACAATAGCCTCCACTTCTTGGTGTCCACACAGGAGGATCTAGTTAGGAAATACATGAATGAACACTACGATCTGCTTTCACTTTGTGTCATAACATGTTTATGAATTGATTTATGCGAATGCTTAATAACTCAACTTCCTTTGTATATCACATTCAATACAAAAACGCAGCCCAAAGTGCTCTGTGTAGCAAGGTTAAAGACATACAAAAAAACAGAAATATAAATCAATAATTAAAAAATGTATGATTTAAGATGATTTCAAATGGACTTAAAGTCCAGCGACAGTCCCATAGGAAGAGATGTGTAACTCCTGATAATCAGTGTGTGATACTGCACCTTCTCTCCTCTTATTATGTTGTTGAATTCAGATTATGGAACATATCCTAATAATACAAGTTACAACAGTCTTTAGTGAGTGTGACACCAAAGCATCTGACCATGAGAAAAAGACACACATCTGAAATCTGAACGAGCCGCTACCAATAAAGACTGTTCTTGTTCACGCTGCACCACAAGTATTCCACACACTGATCAGCCGGCCTGATAGACTTTACTCTGAACATTGAGGATAATTGCATTTAATATGAGCGCCTGCCACTGACCTGACTGTCACTGTGTCGGAGTGTAGCCAAGTGTGTGAACACGCAGACATGAATATTAGCACTGTGTCAAGTAGTGGTAAACAGATCCTTTACTTGTGTAAAAAACGCATATATCAATGTACAAATATGCAATTACAAGTAAAAGTCCTGCATTAAAATCCTAAATAAGAGTACAAAAGTTTAGGCATTTGCAATTACAAGCTTGTCATATTAACAATGGTCGTAAATCTTCATAATAAAAGTAACTATGTAGTGGAGTAGAAAAAGTACAACAATTCCCTCTGAAATGTGCTATTAAGTCAAAAGTACTTAAGTGCAGTAATAGCGTTAACAGTTACTTGCACCGCTGGTTTGGAATGATATACTCTGAAAGATAATGAAAGGAAACAGTAGAGAAGCAGTTTGTTTATTCAACAAAAGAACTAAAGCTTCACAGAGCTGCTGATGGAAACAGAAAACCTGCTTTACCGCTTAGAGATAAACTCATTTCAATTTCAAAGGTTTAACAGCAGATATAAGTTTGTTACATTTTAAAACCTATACTTTGCATACATTTTAAGTCGTGCTACACATCTTCTTTAGTGTCTCAGAGTGGGAGAAGACTCTCAGGACGTTGACCTTGTTCCTCGTCTTCTCCTCGAGGCTCTGGTCTGTGTGTTGGGGTCGTTGTCCTGCTGGAGCTCCTCTCTCCGCCTGCTGTCTCGCACTGACTTAAGGACATGCCTCTATTCCTTTGCACTTGTTTCACTTTCTTCTTCTAAATGTTAAAATCACACGCCTCCACCCTTTCTGCATCACCACCGTCCTAGACTGTGTAGACCCTAACACCTTCACTAACTCACTGCTGTCAGGGCTGTTAGACATGCTAACATTAACGCTAGTCCAGGACTGTGAAACAATGGTTATAATTCAAATATAAATAGTGAATTGTGCTCACTGACTCAAAGACTGTAAAACAGATACACATAGAAAGTGGGTGGCTAGAGGCTTTGTACTGTACTGTCTTCCTATTGGCTCACAGACCTGTGGTTATAGCCTCAACATGAAATGTTGTGATATCATAACGGTAGAAAACTAAAAGCATGTAGTAGACGCTGTCTGAGGTGGCTGTGTGAGATGAGTTGACTGAGCCTGTTTTTATCACCTTATTTTCACAGGTTTGGCTGGAATATTGAAACGTTAAACCGTCACAAATGTACACAGCAGTGAAATATACACTCTGCCTCTTAGCTTGTGCTAGTTCCAAGACACTGACGGTATGCGTGCTAGAGCCATCATTAATATCATTCATTACAGCCCTTTTCTTCTACTATTACAACATTCAAAAACAACCCTTCACGTCTCAGAATGATTTCATTTCACAAGGATTGGACTGCTGACTACAATCCAAAAAATGAACAACACTACAGGACTACGAACATGATGTTCCATGATTATTACCATGTGTTTTATTGTTGCACATACATTGAACATCAGAGTAACAGCATCACTTTAAAGTGGCTCGTAGACCTGAGCCGCTGTCTGCAGAGATGTCAAATAAAGTAACACACACACTGGAATGATATAGTGTTCATCAAGCTACATGTAAGAGTTAGTGAAGAAAGTGTACATGTGTTTGTTTGATATATAGGGAAATGCAAACATTCTCTAAAATAGCTACAGTTTAAAAAAGTAATGTATTTTCATAGACTATACATTTGGTCTGGACTGGGTTTAAAGACTTCCATCAGGCTTAAATATGAGGCATCACACAGGCCCTATCACTGTGGATGTGATACAAGTAGCTGAACATCAGCTTACTATGCATCAGCTCACCAGGCCTGTGTAGGAGTCATGTAAGTGGAATAAGTTAAACGCATCAAATACAAATACAGCATATATAAAGTGTGTGCATTGTGGAAGAAGAAATTAGTGTCTGTCTACCATTGAAATACAGCTCTAAAGTATACATTCATATTCACAAATAAGGCAATGTAGTCACAGGCTTTGGCATTACGACACGTCACGATGTGGAAGAGTGAACAAATCAAATGTAAAGCCTCACAAACACAGAGACCCTAATGACATCCCATCATTCACAGAACGTTGATTACATTCATGTGTGTACAAGGCAACATAATGGTCTGCAGAAAAATACCATATTAGGAACTCCTCGTGTCAACTCAGTTCTCAGGACTGAAAGGTTACTCGTGGAAGCGTCGGAGGTCCTTATGTGTTCAATCCTGTTTCTATGAGCCTCTAGCCCCCCGAGCAAGGCACCAATCCCTTTGAGTTCCAGGTGATAACCCTAATGTGTGGAAAACTCTGTCTCCTTGTAGATGAATATCAGTATACTATCTCTGCAGTCCCTCAGATCAGAAAGAGACTGCAGGGCCTGGGTACGGTTCCCCCCCACACCAGAAGTCATCTGGCTGAGGGATCTCTAGCAGCCATGTCTCCTCTCCCTGCTGCTCCTCGTTGCTCTTCCCCTCCGGCCCCCCCTGAGACACAGTTTGCAGGACTTTGTAGTAGTGACAGTCCCGCCCGTCTTCTGGATTGTACGGAGGGGCCAGGATGTCCAGGAAAGCAGCGGGCCCCTCCACCGTGTCGATCTGGTGGAGGTTGTCCCGCAGAGGGGTGAGGAGGCAGGGCCCGCTGGTTTCTGAGAGCTCCACCACTGAGCGGAGCACGGAGCGCCGCAGGGACGACGTCTGGTACAGGGCCAGCGGAGGCTCCAGCTGGGGGGGGGCGCTGCCGACGCTCAGGTTGTTCTCCAGCTTGTCGAAACAGCGGACGCTCACCTTCCCATAGAGGACCTGAACATGAGACAGGAAACGGTTACCAGGGCTTGTACTTGTATCTGGTCATTTGAGACACTGTTATTTAATGTAAGGTCTCCTGTCACCATTAGAAGTAAATGTGCTCCTCTCACTGCACTGGAAAACTGAAGTGTTGTCTTTAATTACATGTCACCTAATTTCACACAACTGTAGTAGGTTAGTTGAAAGCAATACAATTAAGTTGAACCTAATCTTTGAACTAACGTAGTAGTTATGTGAAATCTGTTGACATAATACATTTAATTAAATGTTTTCAGTTTGTTCAGTGTACACCTAGATGACTTCCTTTCTCATATGAAGTAGCACAGATGGTATTGTCTCTATGCATAACATGGTGTTCCCTTAGCTCTCTAAATCAGGGGTGTCAACTCATTTTAGTTCAGGGACAACATACAGCTACATTTGATCTCAAGTTGGCCGGACCAGTAAAATCATAGCAATAATCTTTTTACAAATAATTATGAACAACCAGAAATGTCTTAAGAAAACAAGTTTTATTTTAACACTTTTATGCCTCAGTTTATCATGTACACATGCACATCACAACTGACAGATCACAGTGTATCTACAAGACTCAACAATTGCAATGAATGTCTTCTCTGTCATTTTTCAGGGATGCAAACTCATCAGGTATGAAAAAGGTGACAAGGATCCGAGCCCCCCGACCCCACGGAATATCGGCTTTAAAATGAGGAATAACAGAGGATTTTAGCAGTCAGAACAACTAAAGCAGCAGTGGTAATAATAACAGAAACGCTAAAGAGTCACATCGAATAGAAATATATAATTTCTCACAGTTACTGTTAACGAACGCACCGTAGGTAATGTAGCTGCTGAAGTTGTTAGACCCTCATCGCGGAGTGCTGTCTTTTGCAAAAAGTGACATGACACAGGGACCTTTGGGTAAAATGTATCACGTATCATTATAAACAAGTTATTGGGATTAATAAATAAAATAACAATATCAAATCATAAGGAAAAACCCTAGCGGTTTGCCAGTTCTATGTTCAGGGGCCCATGATGCCATTGGGCCCTTGCATGTGAGAAGGTAACATGGTGACCCCCAACATGTGTTTAGACGCTGTTTTTAAGATGATTTTATTCTCTTTGTAGCTCTGTTTGAAAGGTATATCAATTAGAAATGATACGTTTGTTATAATTATGATTATATGTCATGTTCTCTGGCATAGAAAAATAACCACAAACTAAATGTACTATAAACTCTAACTTTGCCCCACTTCGGTTTTGACAAAGGTGACAACTTTAGACCTCACGCGTAGGGTCCGATAACCATTGGTGAATTTGAGTTGGAACTTAATTATTTTTGAACTTCATGACTTCATTTACTTTGTGAATTGAATCACAAACCCAGTACAAGTCACTTCTCAATTTGTGTGAGACATACACAGTGGTGGAAAGTTACTAATAACATTAGTAATGTACTTAAGTACACATTTGAGGTATTTACACTTTCATTTTACTACTTTATACTTGGTCTCTACTACATTTTGGAAGCCAATTTTGTACTTTTAACTACATTAACTTTACAGATGTATTTACTAGTTACTTTATACATTTAGATGTTGACACTCAATACTTAGTAACAACTTTAAAATATGATTGTTTGGTAAACATTTAACCACCCAACAATTTATTTAAGTTACTAAAACCATGAGTGGGTTAACAGAACATGTATTGGCAGCAATTCAGGCAAGAAGTTAGCTGTTCAAATATATACAGTCTATGGTTCAAACACATTTCACAGTTCCAGCGTTTGAAATGAGACATTTTGCTGCTTTTGCTATTTTAAATGTTTCTAATATATCAATGTTTTTTTTCTGTAATGAGTACTTTCACTCATAATATTTCATTTTCATTATCAAGTGTGGTATTAGCACTTTTACTGAAGTAAAGAATCTGAGTACTACTTCCACCTCTGGACATAAGCTTGTGTGAGCTAGCTGTGTGTAGCTAGCTCCAGTAGAGTGACAGGCAGACGCAGGACAGAGGCGGGCTGAAGGCCACAGACTGGAGGTGTATTCACCTTCAGCATCCCGTTCATGCCCGGGTGGTCGTGCAGCGGGATGGAGGCTCCGCTCCTCAGCAGGAACACCCCCATGCTGAACACCTCCGTCTCGCAGATATGCATGTAGGTGACAGGGGGGCTCTGGAGCTCCGCTGCCCCGGTGCTCGAGTTGCTTTTCCGGGGAGCAATTTTCAGGTCAGCCGCCCTGACCGCGGTCACTAAAGACACGAGTTCCCCTTGTTGCTCCGCGAATAGTTTATTATCTCCGCTGGCGGAGGGCTTCCAGCCTTTGAAGGTGATGTGTGCTTGTTTTGCTATTTTCTGGATGAGAGGAGTTCTGCTGTCCCGCGGCATCCTGGCTGCGGAAAATAACTAACGGTTATCTGCGAGTAGGGTTCCGAGACTTCCGACGCAAAGAAAACAGTGTTAGAATGCCTTTCAAATGCTTTAATGTCAACAGAGTCCCTCCAGAGCTGGACGGTCAAAGTTCGAAAAAGATAAAAGACGACTTAAATAAAAAATAAAACGCGTTTCATGGTGCTAATATCTAATTTTAGCCCCGGATAACAGCTCCCTCCAGTCATTTTCCACCCACTCGCCACCTCGTCCGCGTTTACGGAGCCTGGGCACTGAACTACTAGCATTGTGGGATATGGAGTTTTATCAGAACATGTTCAAATCAAATAATTCACGTAACGTGAAAAATGAATTACTGCATGATCAAATCGTATTTATCAGAAATACGTGTGTTGCCTTTGTAGGATTAGGGTACATTCTAACAGACTCGAAACTATATAGAGTAGACCATGAAGCCTGCATTTCAGCGGAACTACATTACCCAGACATCCTGAGATTGAAAAGAGTTGCAAAAGGGAAAGAGCGAACAGGCCAATGAACTCCGGGAAGTCCTCCCGTATAACATCACATCCTCTATCTCTGCTACTGCAGCATTCTCACTTTACAAGTTCTTAGAATTATAACCAGGGACTTTCTTTTGTTTACCAGAATCAGGATTTGAAACCACAGGTGCGACTAACTTGCAATTGCCCCTAGCCCCTATCACATACTGTGGTTGATGTCAACCTAAATACTACATTCCAATTAATAAATAAATGATTAAACTATTGAATCCATTACAAAAAAACATTAAATCATTAAAAAAAGATGTGCTCCATAATTGTGTGGGCTGTGGTCATAACATTTGCAGTTGCAAAATACATTATGATTATGAAATGTTTTGCACATCAATAGTGAGCGCATCTAATATTATATCTCTCTCTATCTCTATCCTAGCTCTTTATAATACAATTTAAAGGTCCCATGTCATGCTTTTCCGGTTATTACCCGTCCCCTTGTGTGTTATGAAGGTTTTTCTGCATGTAAACGGTCTGCAAAGTCACAAACCCTCAAAGTACACCCTGTAGCGAGTAAAACTCTAACACAGAAAAGACCTGTCTATGCTGCCCCAGAACGCCTCGTTTGAGATTTCTCTTTTTCTTCCTGGGTACAGTGACGTGCCCATACCCAAATGGACCCATTGGTCCAAATGGACCAATCCGTGGAGCCGTTACGTTACGTCCACAGAGCCGTTGCGTTAAGTCCGTGGATTGGTCCAAATGGGCCAATCCGTGGACTTCCTCACACACACACACACTCAATCTTTTCTCAGCTGCAGCTCCGCTGATTTCTCCACCCGCAGCCTGGCTGGGAGTTTGTGTGTGTGCTCACACACCGACTCACAGCCTCGCCGCGTCCCGCCGTCTCACCCCTAGATTCCACCGGGTCCGTCTGCGTCGTGTTACGGTCGTGTTACGGTCGTGTTACGGTCGTGTTACGGTCGTGTTACGGCCGCGTTCTGTGGAGCCGTTATGTTACGTCCACGGAGCGGTTACGTTAAGTCCGTGGATTGGTCCAATGGGTGCTATTCCACCAGATGTGCCGCGTTATGGCTCAGAAGCGTCCCAGAAGCGTCTCGCCGCTGGGCTCCGCTCAAAATAGGATTGAAGTCTATTTTTCGACGCGACGCAGCCGTAAGGTAATGTCGGGCAGGCAGGAAGTGGAACCTTCAGAGCATATATAGCATATTTAAATATATATATACACACACACAAACACATTTTGCAGACCCTTTCCCTCTGTAGTCTTTCAAGTAGGAGGAGAAATGCCAGCGTTCTCCTCCGGTTTACAGGCACTGTGTACATTATATATTGTGGTGATTGACATTATTCACCCATGGATCTATGGGTTGGGGTATTGTTCCGCACGGACATTTTAGTGAACCGGACTTCCTGTTTCTGCCGGTCTTCGCTTCCCGGGCATGAAGTTGTTTACATGTGTGTTCAGATGCTAAATAAAAGTCTAGCTTGTACCTTTGATACCCCGCCTCCGACTCCCGTCTCTCGGCACTACATTGGTGACCCCGACATAAGTCTCGTTGAAGGATCCGAGATTGAACCGAGCATGGCAAATAACGCCGTTTTTTTCAAACTGCCGGAGTTTTGGGAGACATCTGCGGCTGCATCGTTGCCATGGTGCGGGGGGTCTGCGATAAACTTTCACGAAAACGTCAGGGTCACCAGTGTAGAGCCAATGAACGGGAGTCAGAGGCGGTGTATTCAGAATGGACGTCTTCCACACTTTATTATCCATTAATCGACAAGCGGTAAGTACATGTGCTGCTCTGTATGATAAGCCAGCATGAATGACAACAAACCCCGGCACCCTCACTTACGGGTCTGGGTTGCAACACATACTAATCACACGGTAAATTATGTATCATAACGTGTCACCACACATCTCCACATTTTGAGAAAGTTACAAGCCATTTGACAGCAGCAAATCTGCATATTTCACAGAAGGCCCGCTTAGTGGTTTTGCAAAGAATTAACCACTCTCTGTTTTTTGTACCATTCTGCGTTGAAGTACCTTTCTCTTTGCCCAAATAATCTAGCGGTCTCCTTTTTTTCGACAGTTAGCTGTACAGCTTTACCCGCCTCAATGTCCCGACAACAAACCTCCATGCAGTCGGAACCAGCCTGTTTCGGTTCAACAACGGCGGTGGGGGTGGCGGTGGCGGTGGCGGCGGCGGCGGCGGTTTTGACAGTCTCTGCGGCCGCAGAGCTGCTGCTTTTGGGTTCATCTGGCTTCGCTGGTTCTTCTATGATTGAAGAAGGTCCAGGTTCCGGAGATGTGGATGTCAGGGATGTGACCTTCCAGTTGTTAAATGTAAGTTTAGATTGACTGTATTTAGTTTTCTTCTGTGCTGGTTCAGGTTCTTCTGACATGTTTGCAAGTGTATATATTCTTTCTATCTAGGTTAACGGCTGACACACACAGAACAACGTAACAAATAAAGTAAACATCGTAACAAATAAACAAATCTAAGCTTTTGTATTGGTTGTAATGTACATGGATACATTTGCATGGTGTGACAATGTCCTATTTGATTGGGTTAACATGTACATATTCTTCCTGTTATGTCTGCCTGCTTTATTTTACCTAATGCAAAGTGTCCTGATTTCTGTATCAGTCTTTCCATAGATATGCAGTAACTTTTCTGCTCCTGAATCTTCTGAAAGGGCATCAACCCTTCCTGAGTTTAAGTTGCATAAAATAATATTGTTTGAATTATGCATTCTCTGAGGAAAATGTTGTAAAGACCCCTGATTGTCTGCGATCATATTTGAATTTTCTGTTGCTCCTCGAACATAAAGCCAACATTATACCCGGGCTGTTTAAAATGTGCATGACTGACATTGCAGAGAAGTCAAGCAAGCTTCACGATGCTGCAGCCAAGGAACTCTGAATGGAACAAGGCATTCTCTGCTTGTCCGCAATTTGCATAGCAATATAAAAAAATACACACAAACAACTTTAATGGACAATTGGAAGGCACACTACTAATGTTTATAAGATTACAGACATGCACACAGGTGCATATGTGCATAATCATTTAAGTATGAACAAATACACAAGTGTGAACGTACAAGCATTTGCATAAACACACATACACAAACACATATATATATTCACACACACATTCCTCTGTCCTCTGAAATCAGCATATTGAGACAATGAGACAATGATAACAGCTGCTTATGGATCACTAAGTGCGTCCAGTCAACATGGCCTTTGTGTCCAGTCAATGCACCGCCTGTTCTCTGTCATCAGAGTTGTCATTATTTTGCAATGTGTTCCACGGTGGAGAACATGAGGAGTCTTTTATTTGTTGACCCCATGGCCTCATTGAATCAGGCCATCATTGAGAATGAAGCTAACTCTGTTGTCCGTCAAAGAATGCTAACAAACCGGGCCAAAGATGAAAATTCATTAGCTTGCCGGAAAAAATGTCTGCATAACTTGAGTGGACGATGCAATGCTAATGTTTGTTCTTTCCATCAAAAAGCTGCTTTCTTCAGAGGTTTTCTGGGGATTCTGAAGGTCTGTCAGTGAACTGTGAGCCTACACCATCTCATTAGAATCAAGAAATGCAAAATGTTTGTTCTGTGTGCATATTATAAAAGAAATATGTATTTTTTGTTCTCTTGATGAACACACATTTTGTATTGTGGTGACTCAGGCTACCATACAAGGTGCTTCACATGCACACTGACATACTGATGGAGTCAGGACCCAAGCACACTTCAACTCCTGAGGTCACTGAGAGCACAGCACTGTACCCAAAAGATCAGCTGTTTCTGTGCTGCTGCATAGTTCTCATTATAGTCACCTGCGATTAATTTGCATCTGCTTTCCACTCCATATACAGTACTATACGTGGGGCACCACCAATTGTGCCAGTTCTCCCACTTAAAAGGACGAGAGAGGCCTGTAATTTTCATCCTAGGTATACCTCAACTATGAGAGACGAAATGAGAAAAGAAAATCCAGAAAATCACATTGTCTGATTTTTAAAGAATTTATTTGCAAATTATGGTGGAAAATAAGTATTTGGTCAATAACAAAAGTTCATCTCAATACTTTGTTATATACCCTTTGTTGGCAATGACAGAGGTCAAACGTTTTCTGTAAGTCTTCACAAGGTTTTCACACACTGTTGCTGGTGTTTTGGCCCATTCCTCCATGCAGATCTCCTCTAGAGCAGTGATGTTTTGGGGCTGTCGCTGGGCAACACGGACTTTCAACTCCCTCCAAAGATTTTCTATGAGGTTGAGATCTGGAGACTGGCTAGGCCACTCCAGGACCTTGAAATTCTTCTTACGAAGCCACTCCTTCGTTGCCCGGGCGGTGTGTTTGGGATCATTGTCATGCTGAAAGTTTTTACCAAAAATGTCTATTTTGGTTTCATCTGACCATATGACATTCTCCCAATCCTCTTCTGGATCATCTAAATGCTGTCTAGCAAACTTCAGACGGACCTGGACATGTACTGGCTTAAGCAGGGGGACACGTCTGGCACTGCAGGATTTGAGTCCCTGGCGGCGTAGTGTGTTACTGATGGTAGCCTTTGTTACTTTGGTCCCAGCTCTCTGCAGGTCATTGACTAGGTCCCCCCGTGTGGTTATGGGATTTTTGCTCACCGTTCTTGTGATCATTTTGACCCCACGGGGTGAGATCTTGCGTGGAGCCCCAGATCG
>CALSBZ010046718.1:88333-104460 GCA_943591055.1 Gobionotothen gibberifrons
TCATGAGCCTGAGTCTTCATCATGTCTTCATCATGTCCCTGTGGCTCCAAGGACTTTTATTTCACATTTTTATTTCAATTTATCTAAAATTGTGCATGTCACAAAACACAATTTCGATTGATTGATTGATTTAATTGATAAATAATGGCTGTATTCCAGTGGGGATAAAAACGATGACATTTTTGACCTTAAATAGAGTGACGGTTGCAAATGTTTTTACGTTTTGTACGTTGTTAAGGATGAGAAGCAGTCTGGTGTTGTGTCATGAGGGGATTTCACAGATAGAAAAAAGGAAGTGAAAACGAGTGACAGAGGCTAGCTCATGGGTCATGGATGAGGATGGCCTTGTGTGTATTTGGAATAATGCACTGATTTTGAAAGTCATGCTGCTAAATATTGTCTTCAAATTGCAATATTCCATGACGTGTTCACTGGTCAAATGTGTGGGAGAGCGGAGTTTGGTAACGGACAATTAAAGAGGATGTTTTGACCAAACAGAGACTGGGAGGTTTTAGGGAGTGAGAGGTAGGTCAAATCATAGTCAAAAATAATGTAGCCCATCTTAAAACTGCTGCTAGAAGAAAGGTAGGACTCACAGTGTAAATCCCAGCAGGCTGCCTGGCATCCAATGTTTTCTCCAATACAAAAGTATCATAATCTGTAGAGGGGGAAAGGATAGTGTGTTTTGATGCTGAAACGAGAGAAAGTTCATCAACTCTTAACTTTGAAAAAAAGTTTAGTCTAAATTAAAATAACAGGCATCACCTTCTTCAAATGTTATCAGACAATCAAAGGACCCCCATCAGTTATCTTAGAAACCATTGCTTTCAGACTGTATAGACCTTCTTATTGGCTAAATATAGAAATTTTTCATCTGCAATTTTTAAACAAACAGTATTTTAAAGTGTGTATCTAAATTAACGCAACATGGGTAACACATTTAACTTACATACTTTACTTAAAGGGGACCTATCATGCCAAATACACTCTTGTACGTCTTTTATACATGAATATGTGTCCCCGGTGTGTCAGGGAACTCCGCTTAGTGGTCAATTCTCCACCTATCAGGGGAATGAGAGGTTGGGCCACGGCCGACCATTGCCGCTCGAAAGCGCTGGAGACGCTGTAGTACATATGCCAGGCCTGTAAGTGGCGCTGTAGTCTGCCACAAAAGCAGCGAAGAAGACTTCCCTTGCATGGTTGCCATGGTTGCCCTTCTGTTTATTCTCCGCTGTGGCTCTTTTTTTCCCTCCCCGAGGCAAGCGTTTGCGCCTCCTGCTTTACAACAAATTAATAATGACTCAATATAATCATATGTAAGGGATAATGTGCAGCGACGCGGTCATTATGGGGAAAAGAACACCGACAGGCTGATCAGGAGCCCGACGCGAAGCGGAGGGATCTAGATCGGCATGAAGGTGTTATTTTAATGACCAAGTCGCTGCACATTATCCCGCTTATTACATGGCCACATTCTCAACAAAGTAACGATATGACTCCCATTATTAATTGAAATGCTTTTATGGATTTAGAAAATGATTTTATTGATTTAAAAAATAGTTGTATCTAATGATTTAAATTGACATGCATCCGCTAAGAAATATAGTCAGTTGTTGCTGGTTGAACTAACGTAGCAACGGCAGGAACTGCTTCGATAGCATTTTGAGGAGCTTTTTGATTACAGATTTGAAAACATCGTTGCTTGCTTTAAAAGTAGCACAATTCATTATGTCAAACCTTGGAAAGTATCTAGATATCCCTGCACTAATGCCAAAGTAACTGGCAACTGAATATGTGTCGCCGTTTGATGTCTATGTCTGGACCGCTGCGTAAAAAGGAGGGTTTCTGCCCGTTACTTCTCTTCTTACTTCTATAAGAATAAAACACGGAGGACGGAGATCTCTTTTTGTCCCCCTCTTCTCCCCGCTGCAGCCCAGCAGCTGATCTCAAAGCACGCTCCCCTCTCCTGCAGGGGGGCGTGGTCAGCTGCAGCTCACAGAATCAGCCCCCTGCAAAAACAGGGCTGGAAAGAGCATATAGAGCGAAATGAGGCATGGCTAAAATGCAGGATCTGTTTGGTATTTTGAGAAAAAAACTATACTTTATATAGGTATGGCCCTACAATATATTGTTGAAATATAGCATGATATGTCCCCTTTAAGTAACGTAAGAAAAGTATTTATTTTAACCCAAACCATGATATTTGCTTAAATCTAACCAAATACTTTTGTTTCATTTTTCTTCTGTTTAAAACTGTGACCATTTTGCAACTTCAGGTCGATAAGTTTGTCCCGTCCGAAAACGTATAACAGTACAATGACTATAGACTGTAAACATCCACCATGCCTTGCCTTCTCTCGTTCATATGTTGCCATGGTGTCCTCAGCAATTGAGCTCTAATCTTAACATAAGAGCTTCATAAAATCTCTGAATGCATAAATGTATTGAAAAGGACATTATTTTTATATAAGAAAAGTCATGTTTTTATTCCTATAGCTAATGTGTATAACTCTTTTAATCATATGTATCAACGTCTGTGAGGCTTGTATAATGCCCGAATATGGTTTTGTAAATGCTTTTTTTGTTTAACTTGTTTTAATGTAATTCTTATTTAGTTTTATGTGGCTATATCTTCTCTTTTCCTTTTCATTTACTGTGCTTGGAGGTCTTGCAAAATAGATCCTTGATTTTATTGTCATTTCATATAAAGTTCTGATAGTGTTCCGTAAAACTGTCGCTGGTTGGTGGGATAGCTGTGGGTCAAAAACGGACCTTTAACTAGCTGGTGCTTTTTCCTAGTCGCTGTAGCATTCTGACTTTAATTGTGCAGTTGTTGTTTTTTAAAGAAACATATTCCCAACAGTGTTGCAATATTAGTTATGATGCATGTTCAGCGTTGATGTCCCGGCCGTGTGCTGTGCGTTTATTTGTCCAACTCATTTATTGCAACACCCAATTTTGTAACAGATGGTTCACCCACTGCTGCCATGTACTGTGTGTTTATTGTTCAGCAGCCAGACTCAGTGAGGTGGAAATATTGCCGATGGATTTGTTATGGTCTCATTCATCTCTTCATCCCTCTCTCCTGTTTTCTTTCACTCTCTGATAGCATCAGGTCATCTCTGCTAAATGACGGATCATTCCACCACAAACTACCACGGTACTCAAAGTGGACCAATCTATCAGCTCACTTTGCTCTGTGTGTGTGTGTGTGTGTGTGTGTGTGTGTGTGTGTGTGTGTTTAACACTTCACTCAGCAAGGCACGGAGTATGCAAATCCCATAGATCTCATGTATCTATCATTTATTATAACATGTATTTATTTAATTTACAGGGTCCTCCTAAAACCATTTTTACTCTTAATTCTTGAGGCACATTTGCATTATTTGTGTCAGCAGGTATTCTTTCTGGGGTCCATATTAAAATATGGATTACACAAAACTATATCTTTCTTTGTGAAGCAATTTGGTGCACGCCCTGTTTCCTTTTGAAAGTGCCAATGGGTCTTTGTAAATGTGACATTGCTGATAAAAGCAGGTATTCAATAGTAACTTGCTTTCAAAATCAAGCTTTCATCACTTCAGTGCATGGCAACACATGTGTATCTCAATCTGTTCTTATTATAACTCACATATCATATAAACCAATGTCTCCGCCCTACCACTGATTTAAAACAGTGTTCCTGATTCCTGTTTTTGTGTCTTATCATCAGCAAGTATCAAAAGTCAGTATTTGGGGAGGAGTGTGTACAAACATTTCCCAGTACAACTTCCTACATGGTACAAAATGTTTAAAATACGTTTGATCTTAAGTTACCTCTATTAAACAAAGATAAATAGAGTATCTGTGCAACAAGTACTGACTTGTAACAGAGTGATTCACCATGGCGTTGCTTTTACGGTTACTTCAGTCAAATATTTCACTATTTTTCCACCACTGAGGCCAGGTAAATATTCTGTTTTTTGTCTAAATAAAAATGTTTTGGAAACCTTTGGGGATGCCCTTTGCTTGTTGTTGTTGCATTTTAAGAAATGAAATGGTTACAGTTCAAACTAAAATGCATTGAAAACCTAAATACTCAATGATGTCCTTTTGGTTAAATGTGAGAATAATGGTCTTATAAGAATGAATCATGTGTCTGTTATCTGTTAAATATCCTATAAATGATTGTCTCTCAGTGTTTTAGTAGATGTTATTATCGAGATGCAGAATGGCCTCTGCCTTTGCAGTAAACACAAGATACATCTTTCCTTCTTTCTTCACACCCCTCTGAAACGTTCAACACTTCAGGTCACACATTCATTTCATACCCTTTCATAATAAAAGCAGTGGTGGAAAGTAACTAAATACATTTTAAATGTTTAGGTTCTTTTACTTCCCTGTGTTATGTTTACTTTCCTACCTTTTGGAGGCCATTTTTTACATTGTACATTACATTGTTACTGGTTACTTTGCAGGTTTGCATTATAATACAGAATACAAGTGTAACCAATAAATCATTATGTATTACTGTATTATAGGTGAAGCTGACCAGCAGTATATCAAGTCATGTCAAAGACTCCCCCCTTTATCAGGAGCAACATTGAAATACATGAATTGATAATAATTATAATACAATATTTTTATATTTTTAAATCCTATATGGGCCATACTGGAAAATTAGAACTTTTTCTATTTGAAGTACATTTTGATGTAAATATAGTATTTTTACAATGTAGTATTGCTACGTAAATCAGCTAAGTACTTCCTACACCTCTGAGTAAAAAGCTATTAAACTTATTTTAGTGATTTTCAGTCAGGTATATAATACCAATGTATTACTGAACACTAAGATCATTCAAAAAGCTCAAAAGACTTCACTCATTGGTTGTGAGAACACACCTTTTGTTTAAATGTATCTTGGATTTTGTGTTGTTATGAATTAATGACATACATATACACATATAATATGTGGGATTTTCTGTATTCAGTTAGAATTAGAAAAACCCCTGGTTGAAATGAATGAATATGTAAACCGGATGGTGATTACAGTAGGATATTATTAAGAGGAAGGTGAAAATGGCTCATCCAAAGGACAACGAGCACTTGATGTTAAAGAGAGGAAGTTCAAAGGCTCTGAGAACAAGGAGAGCGGCCAGAGTTTATTACACTCTTCAATGATGCCAATGATGACATTAAAGACAAGGGTGGTAGTGAGTGCAGCGATTGTAATTATGATGGACATTATCGAGATAAAGGGATTGGATTCAGGTCAGGGCCTGTTTCCATAAAGCACCGCACTGAAGTGTACAGTACCATGTTCACTGGCACTATTACTTTATCCATATGTCCCTCATCACATTTTATTGTGACATCTCTATCATGATTATTTAGTTTGGCTGTAAATATAAGTTCTACTTTTATGTTAATAAATCTATTTCCTTTTTGTGATTTGATTTGGGCTTCTCTGCAGCGTACAGAATATGCTTTTTTACATAACAGTATATGTTATTAAGTCTATTGGAAGCTGCCTTGATTTAATGTTTGTCTTCTCTGCTTTCCCGAAAAGCGCTTGATATTTCCTCATCCTGTTGTCCAGGACCAAAGAGAACGTCCAGTTGTATTTCCGTTGTTCTGTATTCAACTGCTCTCTCAGAAAAGTACACAGCCCTCAGCCATATCAGCTGGGCCTGTGTTTGACTTGGCCTCCTCTCTGTTTTAGCTCCTCTGGGCTCACGTTTGAACCATAGACTGCAACTGTGCACGTTATCCCCTTTTTAGAAATGTAATAACAACCACGACTTTGCTGCCCTCTGCTGGACTCCTTGTAAAATACTCCCCCCCTCAAGAAGATGAAAAGGGGTCAGTCAAAATACTGTATTTACCCCGGTAGAAATTGGGTTTTGTGACAGTTGCTCCATTCAAGAATGAAAATAAGAACAAGATAATAAAATGTAAAAAAAAAAAAAAAGAAAGAAAAGAAAAACAAGCAATACTGAAATAAAATACAAATAGGTACTTCTGGGTTATCTGTCGTCACTTTTTTTTCAGACTCTCTAAATACAGTTTTTGGACTCCCTAATAACCCTAACCCTAACCCACCGCCGCAAAATAGGATTAATGTTTGCTATTTTGAGAAATGAAAAAGTGCATGTGGAGAGTAAAATAAAAAAATGGCGACAGATAACCCAGAAGTACCACAAAAGACATAATAGACAGGGTCAATTTTCACAAAATCAGAACCCTGAAGGCAGAGTCGAACCCGCAGTTCGGAGGAACCGACCGCCAAGCACCGGCATGTGGACCCGGGGGGAGGCCCTCCGATGGCGGGTCACATTTGCTGATACCGCAGCTGACGGCTGGACACTAGCCGTAGAGAAACACCCGGGCGGGACCAGGCAGTTCCCCCTTTACAGACAAGCATATGTGGTTGTTACACAGGATCAAAGAGGTAGCCTGTGATGACGTAGGGTCGACTCTATGTCATGTGAAGCCACAGAGCACTTGTAGCAACCCCCTTACGGCCCGTCCACACTACAGCTTCGACAGCTTCAAAAACGGCTTCCAACGCGTCTGCCCATTCACTTTGAATGGGGTGACGTCACGTTGCCTCGCTTTTCGCCGAACTGAATTGTGGGTAGCATGGCTGAGCTTCTCCGGCGTCTCTGGCTTCAGAAGTTGAAAATTGTTCAACTTCTGACGCTGGAGAAGCCGGAGAAGCCAGCGCCAGCCAATCAAATCCCGTTTCTGAAAATCTGACAGCTCAAGTCCTAGCCAATCAAACCGCGTCTAAGCTGGGAGAGATATCCCGCCGTTCATTTCTATATTTCAAAAACAGATGGAGGATAAACTAATTATCGCCGTAGCAAATCACCCGGTTTTGTATGACCAGTCCCTATTAACTTAACGGGATACAACCGGAGGAACCAGGCATGGGGGGAGGTGGCAGAGACAGTGGGTGAAACTGGTAGGCTTTCGCCTGTTTGGGGATTTTATATCCAGTTTACGTAGTGTTAACATAGCTAGCAAGCATAGCATAGCTTGCTAGCTATGTTAACACTACGTAAACGGGGCGGGACATTCATGTGATTGGTTGTTGGTTGCGGGGCTCGAATAAAATCCCCAAGCTTCAGACACGCCCAGCTCCAAGCTTTTTTTGAAGCTGTAGTGTGGACGGGCCGTTAGGGACAAGCATATATGTGGAGCACGCCAATTGAAGATACCGCAGCCGACGGCTGGACTCAAGCCTTGGCAGGGACACCCGCGACCAGGCAATATCCCCATCTACTGGACTCTATGGGTACTACTAGCTCTCCTCCCTGAAAGTACTGTCGTGGAAGACAGTGTTGCTACTTGCCTTAATGTCAGCCAAGAGAGTGTCCGAGTTAACCGCTCTATCGGTGCACCCGAGTTGCTTGTTGATCCGGGGTGACCGGAGCGGGGCGACACTCAGACCGAACCTCTCCTTTGTGCCCAAGAGCCTAAGGAGTGCATTCAGGTTGAGGGCTATTCAGTTGGGGGGCTTTAATCTTCCACCCCATAGTGGGGCTAGGGAGGCTAAATTGCACCTCCTCTGCCCGGTGCGTGCGCTAGCATGTTATATGGAGCGCACGGCTGCCCTTGGACGCACTGAACAGCTGTTTGTGTGCTTTGCACATGCCTACGGACAGGCGGGGAGAGCCTTCCCCACGGGGGTCCGTGCACACTCTACACTGGCTGTGGTCAACACCAGGTCCCTTCATTACGTTTTATCTCTTGGACATGTCTGGCTCCTTTTCATCGTCTGTGCTTGCTGGGGCAACACAGGACTGGTGAGGAGGGAGGGGGGCAGTGGGTCAGTGGGCATCTGACCCCCTCCCCGGACGTAATGCGCTTACGTTCCCCTGGCGCGCACTGGGCCCATAAGGGGCTGGAGGACTCTTTCCCCCTGCTTTAGGGCAGGAGGGGGGAGTCCTCCACGTCACAGTCCATACCCAGCTAGAAATGTTTGGTTCTAAAAACATTCTGAGAATGTTACAGTCAATGTTCTAGGAAGGTTTTCAGCGGGAAGTTTTTGTTAGGTTCCCAGAACGCTCTACGGAAAGGTAGGATATCGTTCTCTGAAAACATTCATAAAATGTTTGGTGATAACATTGTTACAACATTATGCCCTCCTATTCTTAAAACGTTTTCAGCGGGAGGTTTTATTTTGGTTTCCAGAATGTTCTTCTGAAAGGTAGGATAACGTTCTTTAAAAACAATCTTAAAATGTTTGGTGATAACCTTCCTAAAATGTTTTTGATAACATTGTTAGAACATGATGCCCTACTATTCTTAAAACGTTTTCAGCAGAAGGTTTTATTTTGGTTCCCAGAATGTTGTTCTTAAAGGTAGGATAACGTTCTCTAAAAACATTTTTTAAATGTTTTTGATAACATTGTTAGAACATTATGCCCTACTGTTCTTGAAACATTTCCAGCTGCAAGTTAGATGTTTTATGTTGCCAGAATGTTATTATTTTAGAGAAGGATAACACGGTTTATGTTTAAAAAAATGATGCAAATGTTCTGTGGTAACAATTTACTAAAATATGTTTACATTATTAGAACATAAAGACATACTATTCCTGTAATTGTTCAACTCAAAATTCCTGGGTAAGTGGACTGACCACTGTGGTCATTAGGATGATTATAATAGTTTACTTAACTATTGGAATTTGACTATTAACACATGTAAAAGGATGACTCGGAATCAGTTGGTGAAAGTAACATTTGTTTATTAGAATAAGGGAGCTGGGAGTGGAGGTTGGTTATGGCAGCAGTGGGAAACAGGGTGGGTAGAGAGGCCTGGCTGGTCTTGGGAGTGTGGAAGGCCTTGGATTCCTCCTGGGAGAGACATCAAAATGAGTGTGAGGCAAAAGCAGGCAAAGTTGACAAAGAATATGCTGGTAAAAAGCTAGAGCGGCACGCAACAAACCGTTCACGGCAACAATCCGGCAGGGAATGAGTGCAGGCTGCAGGCTTTCATAGTGTGGCTGATGAGCAGGTTGCAGGTGTGGTTGATTGGAGATTGCTCCCAGCCGTGTCGAGCAGACCAGCAGGCAGGGGGCGGGGAGAGAGAGAGACACACAGTAGAAACAAACACATACAAACACTAACAGGGGTTTCAGGGACGGGCAGTGACAGTCGGTTCCTCTATATGTCTGTCGGTCTCAAATCTAAAGGGTGCAATAACGATTTTTATCCAATATGCATAAACAGCGGACACTGTTTATTGTATACGCAGCCCTCACAAACCACACACGGCCAGATAGCTTTTCTAACAGTTAGAACCTACATAAGAGACACAACCTTTATAGTCAGAAAAAAGTGTGATTATTTTCGGATATTTTACACAAATGATATTATGAATACTGTGGGCCTACATACCTTAGTGTGATTATAAGTGCATGTGAGTGAATATTGGCATGCATAAATTCGTTTGTATACGTCCTATCATTGTCTCAATGCGCTCATACATCTTAAGAAAGTTATCACCAAAAATGTTAAGAATGTTTTTAGAGAATGTTATCCTACCTTTCAGAAATACATTCTAGGAACCAAAATAAAACTTCTCGATGAAACCATTCCTAGAACAATGAATGGTAACATTCTCAAAATGTTTTTAATATCATGAATTACGTGCTTGTTTTTTTCTAAAAAGGAAAATGTGGTGACATCAGGACGAAGGTACGTTTTAACCGTTTGTTTTTTCGTTCTAATTGAAACAAGAAAAAAAACAGAAACAGGTCGTTTTTTCAATTTTGCCCCAAAATGAAAAAACGGAATTTCAGCTCATTTTTCTGTTCTTACTGTTAAAACAAGTATAGAGAGGCGAAGTCCCTCCCCTTCCGAGGGAGCTCGTGGGACCCCGGAAGCGGAAAAATATACATTGAAGTCAATGGAGAAAATGGAGAGGAAAAGGTTATCTTTTGATCCCGTTTGAATTGTGCCACAAATTACACATATGATGTTTGTCAATCTAAAAGAACATTTTGCAAGTCAAAAAAATTAAAATGTGTCGTAAAACTGTGAAGTTACACATTTTTTGTGTGAAACTGCTCAGTGAACTACATCTCCGGTAGGGCAGAACAACACACGTCACCAAGATGTCCGTCTGTCTTGTCAACAAAAGGATTGACTACACTCACTATCACCACGTCCCGAAGAATGTCATGCAAAGCTGCCTGTCTGCCTTTGATTCTCTCTGAACTGCCTGGTCTTTTTAATGTTTAATGTCAACCATTTGTGCAGATAGCATGAAGTACAAAAGATCGCCGATGCTAGCGTTACCGTTAGCATTTCTCCCCCAGGCTTAAGTTGTGTATTATAGAATGATCACACCGCTGTGACAGCACTCTTCAAAGGGTTCACGAAATATGACTAGCCTACTACTCTTACTGTTTAACATGTTGGGTTACTTAATGTTAAGGCTAATAAAAATGACACGGGTGTAATGCTAACTAACGTGCTAGCTACTAGCTAGGTAGCTAACTTGATCCAGCCACTCCTGGTCCTTTCATCAGACGGGAGGCGAAAGAACGAGCAAGACCCATTGCTGGTATGATAACAACCTGGTACTAAGCACACAGGCATCTTGTTAAAGTTATCTTATCTTAGCCAGCGCCATATAGATAGACGATATATCTATATAGCGCTGACATAGCTCTCTCTTAGTGGAAGAAAACAATGGTGACATCACTTACGCGACTCTGGGATTTGTAGTCTTTCTAGTTGCGTATTTTTCATAGTCTTATATTTCAACAGTTTTACGACAAACTGTGACTTTTTTTACATGGAAAGGATTGTTTAAGATTGACAAACATCATATGTGTAATTCGTGGCACAATTCAAACGGGATCAAAAGATAACCTTTTCCTCTCCATTTTCTCCATTGACTTCAATGTATATTTTTCCGCTTCCGGGGTCCCACGAGCTCCCTCGGAAGGGGAGGGACTTCGCCTCTCTATACCACTCAATGTTTCGTTTCCATAAGTGGGTGTGTCTCCAGTGCCTCCTTGCTTCTGATTGGCTAGTTTGCCCTATGCTTGCGCTGTACTCTTCAAAATAAAGGTTCACACTATTTGTCTTTACACAGTGTCAAAATTACACGCTTCTGCTATCTTTGATGAGCAATAACATTATTTTTGGCCAAACGTTTTTCATAAGACTGATGAAGTTGGAATCAGTTGTAGTTACAACTACAACTGGGATACAGTGTATCCCAAATACTATGAAATACCTTTACTGTGTAGGCTACTTCTTGATACTCTCCTGTCAACAACAATGCCTGTCTTGCTGCTATATGTGACGAGCAATACAAATACTTTTAAGTTCTTAAGAAGACTGATCATTTTGGACTCAGTAGTTACACTAATAGCGCAAAGACTATAAAATACTTTTATTTTGTACTTTCAAAGAAATCCTCTGTCAAATTGTCCACCCTGAATGCCCCATGCCCCAGTTGTATGTCAAACACAAGCAGAAACATTACTTTCCAAAAATGGAAAGTTATCTTGGTCCCGCTCCCCACGTGAAACACAGGGTAAGTTTAGTGCTGCTGACGGTACTGTTGCTCCACTGTAGGCCTAATCGTGTCATGTTTACGTTATGGTTTGGTGGCCAAATACAAATTGTATTAATACCTATGATTAATACACTTTCTAAGCAAGCCCTGGTTGATTCTGACAACTTATTTATCACTAATGCCACCTTTTTCGCTATACATGTATGATTTCAAGCTGATTATCCACATTTGATCTAAAATCAGTACAGCATATTAAATTCCCCATGTGTGAAAACATATAAAAACACATTTAATTCAAGTATGTACCTTGTTTAGTCAAAAAGTAATGTAGGCTACAATAGATTTCAGCCTGGCGGTGGCGGCCATGTTAGATTTCTCAATTTTCTGGAGGCATTCTGGGACATTTTTGAGCTTCATATAGCAGATTTTGATTCAGCACCCCTAGAAATGTTGTATAGCATAAGTAAATACAAAATGCCTTCCGCACTTTAAATAAGCACATTTTCTGAAATTCTGCCTAGTCTATAATACAAAAAGAAAGGCAAATGCAATTCAAATTTTAACAGAGATGCATCCCTTTCCATCATTCGAGAAGCAAAGGCCACGTTATTCTGATTTCTGAAGCGGGCCTACAGAGGACGCTGTTGTCTGTTCTACAGGGCGGAACCTTTTAGCATTGTGTTTCCACCCGGTTTACTACGGAGTGACGCCTTGGTTCGCTTCCGGGTCGGGGATGCAAACACACGTGAGAAGTGAAGAAAACGAACTCTGACTGGACTACAACAGCTTTATCTGCAGGTATTGCGACTAATGAATTATTATTTCCCAAACATTTACCAGATATGTGAAGCTAGCTTTAGCTTCACTGCTACACACACAGAGATCCTCGTTACTGCGGCTGGTAGCGGTGTTCCTGAAGCTCACACTGAGATAACACGAAGCTCATGTGCTTGTTGGTGTAATGGTGAACATGGATTCAACATATAATTACCTTTCGGAGAGATTTTGCTATTGCATCATATTTGTGTGCCAGTAACACACACCAAATATATTCAGTTGTTTTTATGTTTTAGTTGTCTTAAGTTATTATACAGGGTACTGTTTTATTGTTAGTATGTGGTTAGTTGTATTATGTCACCGAGGAAGAAAAAGGTGAATCAGGCGCCTTTTCAGTGTTCTCATCACTGACATGCTTTAACACTACATGTCAACATTCAAATTCAAAGGAGCTTTATTGGCATGACCATATCGAAAACAGAGTATTGCCAAAGCATGTTGTACAACATTCTCTGCTATAACATGTGCCAAACTCATCATGCTCTTACACACAAACCATGACTGTGTGTAATCTATTCTAAGATAATACTAGATATACTTTATTGATCCCTAATTTGGAAGTTGTTTTGTTACAGCACCCTGTTCACAAGGCAATGCACATGGGTTTAAACAGTAAAACATACTCAAAAATGTAAAAAAGTGTTATAAATATGAAAACTCAGTGCCGCTGCAATAAGGTGCCACCTAGATCTGGCAAATTAAACTGAACTGAGTTTAAACCGTTATGAGGGGTTGATGCAAAGATTAACCTTAATATATTTCCAGTTGCAGTTGTGCAACTCCTCTCAGATGCAAACATGACAACTAGGCGTGGAAAGATTACACTTTTGAATATGAACAACAGTCAGTCACAGACAAATAGTCAAATGGCCTTTCTTTTTTTACCCATTCTACATGATAAGGGCTTGAGCTGAAAAAACCTTGCTAACCGTAAGAGTGCTCTGTGATGGAGAGTTTATCCATATCGCTTGCCGTTGGTCTATAGGTGAACTCACCAGTTTTTTCTCCTTCTCTCCAGGCAGCAACTTCCCATTCCATCACAGTAAACATAATAGCTTTTAGTTATATCCCCCTTTTTTCTCAACACTTTCACTGTCTTGTTAAAGTCCTCGTTGGTATATTTCAGTGTGCATAGCAACAATGAATACATGAATCAATCCCAGTTATTTTCATTGGGATCTGCCCTTCTGACTCTCTGTGAAGATAAACCCAAGAGGAATTGTGTGTGTGCTCCAGTGGACAGGATGGAGGGGAAAGAGAAGGAGCAGAGGAAACATCAGCAGAAGCACAGCGGGCCGAAGGCAGAGAGGAAGAAGCTGAAGAAGCAGGGTCCAACCACAGAGGAAGATGCTCGCAAACGCAACCCCAAAGCCTTCGCTGTGCAGTCGGCTGTACGCATGGCCAAGACGTTCCACAGGTCAGTCTGCGCTCTGCCGGCATCCAGACCTCATGTCAGTTCTGTTGTTCTTAATGCCCACTTCCAACAAGGGAGGAATTCAAGTAGAATGACCCAATAATCAGGTCAACTCAAGTGTATTCAAACATTATTAAAAACATATGTATTCAGATAAATATTATACAGAATTATTATTTAATAGTGTGATTTATTTTCTGTACCAAACAATGATTTTTCAATCAGTCTGTAGAATACAGTTGGTAGGCTGTGACTCCTCTAGCTCCACAATACTACATTCAGATATTGTTTCATAATGTGCCCTTTACTGCAATAAGGATAGTGCACATATTGTAATTTAGAGAAAAATGCAATTGATTGTGCAGCCCCATGGCCCACCAATACAAATGTGATAAATGAAGCAAACAGTAATGAACTACTTGTCATGTATATCTTTTTAGGTCCCAGGACATAAAGACCAAAAAGCATCACATCCCCCTGGTAGACCGGACTCCCCTTGAACCCCCTCCAGTTGTGATTGTAGTAATGGGACCCCCCAAGGTGGGAAAGAGCACCCTGATCCGCTGCCTGATCAAAAACTTCACCCGGCAGAAGCTGGGGGACATTGTTGGACCTGTGACCATCGTCTCTGGTGAGATTGGCACCCAGTTGTTCTTGAATAGATGGGTCATTCCATATCAGCTCAGCAGCACCTCCTGCAGATCTTCATGGGTTTTCTTTAAATACAGAGCATGTGAAAACTTCTATTAGATGAATAGGAAACAAAAACAACAACAACAAATATATAAAAATATTTGAAACTTTCTTACAATAAAATATCAATTCTGTGTAGTATTAAGATACTTCTGTCAAGAATACAAGTAATGCTATGGTATTCATGTTCCACCTCCTGCTGCTGTTAAGATATTTTAGCTATTGACCGTTTTCTACTGAAATACTTGTTGTGAATGAATACAATTGAATCTATGTCCATTAGCTTTTACCTCATGATTAAAAAGAGCTCATGTTTTTTTAATATATTTGGCTTGACATCATCAAAAAAAGTGGTTTAGTGTGTCTGTTTTTCATAAAAATAGTGGTCAAATCAGACATTGGGCAATAATCGATCTAAATTACAGCCATCTCTGCACTATTAGACATTCATCCGTATTTGCTTATAACTTCTCTCCTTGTATTCTCAGGAAAGAAGCGTCGCCTCACTTTCATGGAGTGTAACAATGACATTAATACAATGATCGACCTCGCAAAAGTAGCTGATCTGGTACGTTTTTCAATGTTCTTGTTTGCTTGTTCCCTAAATGTACTGTAAAATAAATGTCCCCGAGTTGACACTAACCAACAGAGTTTGTTATGAATTATCTCAACAACATGACTAGAATACAGTCTAGGGGCTGGATGGAGTTTTATTTTCTAACTGAACTGAATGGTTCCTTCCCTGCAGGTTCTGATGCTGATCGATGCCAGCTTTGGCTTTGAAATGGAGACTTTTGAGTTCCTGAACATCTGTCAGGTGCACGGCTTCCCTCGCATCATGGGTGTGTTGACTCACCTGGACTCCTTCAAGAACAACAAGGTCCTAAGGAAGACCAAGAAGAACCTCAAACACCGCTTCTGGACCGAGGTCTACCAGGTAAACCAAACGGGATCCAAGTGAACTGTTGGGAATGACTCCTGCTGCTTTACACAGGATCTTGTACACTGATATTTGTATTTACCTTGACAGTATGTGTGATTAAAGTTTGTATGTTTGAACCTGCTAGGGGGCCAAGCTGTTCTACCTGTCCGGCATGGTGTACGGTGAATATCAGACTCAGGAGGTGAAGAACCTCGGCCGCTTCATCTCAGTGATGAAGTTCCGTCCCTTGGTGTGGCAGACCTCCCATCCCTATGTGCTGGCGGACCGGTGAGTGGTTCTGACTGTGCTAACTGTTGACTCTTTCATTTCACCCCAATCGTACATTTAAGCAGTATGTTTACAGCAGAGTTCCAGCATTAGATCGTTTACACTTAAAGACAGTAGATAGTTAATTTTCATCTAAACGAAGACATCATTTAAAAAAGTTTATGTAAGGCTTCTTGTGGCACATCTGGACAGGCCAGGTTTAACGATGATGCATCTGTATGAACATTCATATGCAATCTTTAACTTGCATGAAACTTTACATATCAATAAGCCTGCTGGCAATCAACCCTCAGAACACTCTGACTTGACAGCAAATATACACAATGTATTTTTATTTAGCAAGCTATAGGTGGTTACACTACAGGCATTAGTCCATATTAGCAAACAGGTGATGCTCTGTTTGACACACACACACACACACACACACACACACACACACACACACACACA
>CALSBZ010046718.1:150453-169599 GCA_943591055.1 Gobionotothen gibberifrons
TGTGTGTGTGTGTGTGTGTGTGTGTGTGTGTGTGTGTGTCTAGGCATTTGTCTGACAGAGTCCCTGGCCATGCTGCCTGCTGCCTCTGTGTCTGGACTTTACTTCTCCAACCCTCAGGCCACATACTTTGCTGTGGGGAAGATCACCAAGGAGCAGGTTCGACTGCCCAACCACCATATAGTCACTTTATAACATTTGAATGAGACCCCTTTCAGAAAGTTGGATGAACACTGATAGACCTGCATCACAACTGGATAACGGTCATCTTACTATTTATTAGCAGAACTACGGAAATGAATCACAGACTATTTAAAACAAATGAAATGCAATAGAAGCAAGGAGGACAGACCAAAAAGATAACAATTAGATAAAAAGCTCACTAAAGATCTCAAAAAACACAAATGGATAACTACTTCCTGTAAAAGAGGTAATTGACACTAGCTAAACATAAGGATACAAGCCACCAGGGAGGAAGAGGATTATAGAGAAGAGGTTTGTTTCTGATTGAGCCGTTTCTGGGAGACACCAACGGCTTTATTCTACATTCACATACACAGTATTACCCCCCCATACGTCAGGCCTTTATTTCCCTCCAGATGGAACCGTGTGAATTAGGATAAATACCCTTGTGTGGCTTAAAATCCCAAGAAAGAAGTGAGTTTATCAGGTCACTGAATCGTGAGCTGGTTAAGTTGCATTGTGGGTAAAGTCGATGCCAGGTTTTAACAAGGAAGAAGAATGCGTGGGCAAAAAAAAGATAATATTATCTATTCCTTTATAGCCTAACAATGTCATAGCAATGCTAAATCACTCGAGTCATATTTTAAGTAATTGTTCTTATAAATATAAAAAAACAATAGAAGGATCCTAAGTGGGATTTTATAACTCATATTTTGATGAAGGATTTGTAACCGAGGGGAATCTAAACACCTCACTTATGTTTCAGAACCGGGTTTATTGCCAAGTAAGTTTACACAAAAATGAGTTTGTAAAAAAAGCATTTAAAAAAACAAATAAAACAAAACAAAACCAGAAAAGTAAATTTGACAAGTAATATAAATATACAGAAAAGGAAACACAATAAGAATATGACAACTTACTCTGAAATAAGTGCAGTATAATAGAATTTTAAATAGAGGAGCCGTGCAGTTTTTAAATAATGAGCATTAAGCAGAAATGTGAACATACACGGAGGAGTGTGGAAGGTTCACAGTGTGACAATGCTCTTTTGCAGGTGGAGGACTACGCCAGGAGGAAAGAGATGAGTGTGGAGGAGGCGGAGAGATGGCTGGCTCCAGTGCTGGGGTATGACAGTGAGGCGTAGAGAGGGAGCACTGAGGGATCAGAGCAGGGTGCAACACACACACACACACACACACACACACACACACACACTCAATCACAGGGTCCAACTTCTCACTGTGGCCCTCAAACAGGGATTCACTGACATCAGCAGTATATTTCTTATTTTAAAACACTCTAGGTTTTATAATTGTATTCAACATTTGTACACAACATTTCAGAACCAGTGTGTTTTTATATTTCTCTTCGCTAACGGGTTATGACAAGCTTACTTTTGTTAAACACTACGCACATACATTATATCATGCAATGTAAGCTCACATGGTCCTCACTTTTATTATGCCGTTATACTTTCTTAGCAACTATTCATGGTTTGGGTCATAATAACTTGATGTTGCCCACTCTGAACTGTTATACAACCCTGTTTTTGTATCTATTGACTAATGTCAATACATCAGTGTTTATGGTTATTTTAATTATAATCCTTTTAGAAAATGTGCTAATTTCCTTTCTCTCTGTGTTTGGTACTGATTCCTGTTTGGTCAGGATGGGGTTAGCCTAGCTTATTATAAAGACTGGAAGTAGGGAGAAACAGCAGTCTTTATACTAAGTCTTTCTGACCCACTCTAAAAGAAAGTTAACACTGTTGAACTAGTTCAAATGTTTTAATGAAACAAGACTCAGGATCTGTTCTTACTTGAATTGGCAACAGTCAATATGTATTTCTTCTTACACTTCTAACCTTGGAGGTACTGAACAATGCACTTCAAAGGTATTATGGTAAACAGTCCACATTATAATAAACCTGGCTGCCAATGTTAGAATCTTTATTTCAAATCAATTCAAACAAATTAATCACACTCCAAACCCTGGACATCTGTGGTTTCATTTTTTTTTTTACTAATTTCAATTATTTTAAATGTGTATATGGAAGGGAAAGTTAGATGTTTACAAACAGATAGTTCTATTTATTTCAGTTTAATGTTCTTTTGGAGTTTTTTAAATCAACATTTGCATGGAGGTTCTTATTAGATACACATGTGTTGTGGTTTCATGTTTATTACTCAAGTGCCAAAGGGGTCAAGTTTATATTAAATGGTGCATTAAAAAAAAAAAAGGATTATTGATAAAGTATAAAAAACATAATAATATATAAGAGGAGCCTTCCGAAAAAGTTATCTTCTTACTTGAAAAAATGACTATAAGTCAGAGGCTCAATGAATACGTTTTATTAAGATAAAGTCTAATTTGATTCATTTTCTAATGATTGTTTCCTTTGTTAATAACTCAGTTCTGTTGATAATTGTATCCACCAAAATGGTTGCAGTACATTTCAGCCTCCAGACATCTGAACGTACGACAAGCACCCAATGATTTCAAGCTTTTATCATATGCTTATTTCCCAGTGAGACAGTATCCTGTGTAACTCGAATAAGATTTAGTGTATTATTTGAATCTGGTTAGTTAATAACTGCTGATTGTCAATTCATAATGTCATTTCTGAGGGATTGTTAAAGCCTTGTCCAGGTTTTATTAATTCCTATCTTCCAAGTGTTACTGAGGTGATGTATACTACCAGGGGTGGACTGGCCATCTGGCATACCGGGCATCGTCCCGGTGGGCCGTTGACTAAACGGGCCGGTCGGATTAGTCACTACTAGCTGACGACTTACTAGCGGACCGAGGTGGGCCGGTCGAGATGCCCGGGCTGATTTTTAGTCCCAGTCCACCCCTGTATACTACACAAAGATCTGTAAGACACATTTTATTAAGGAGTATGCATATTCATCTATATTGCAAGCATTAAATAACACATTTTATCTACACAGTGCTTTGAACAAATCAGTAGTGACAACTTCATAATACAAATGAAGTATTGTAAATGATTATTCAACGCAGGAAAACCCACTGTACCAGCATGTAGGGTTTGAACACTTTAACAAACTTGAATGTATATTTGTTCTGACTTGATAAGAAACAAAAAAACGGTTTGCTGCAAATGTATGGCTGTGATGAAAACACAAATAATAATTGTTTATAATTTTTTTTATAAGTTTTTTCATCAAATGTAAAAGCATGATTTAAAAAATAAAATAAAAAAGGATGCTTTAAACTAAATTGTTAAGACTAAACTCTCATCTTGAAAATATAAGATAATACGATTATATAGATTATTGGTAATTACAGCGAAGGGTTAATTTAGTATGGGATAACCCTTGGATGTATTTATCAAATGTTATTTAATTCCAGTTTTGCCAACAACAAATACAGCATTTCAGACTTTGAGGTATAGTTAGTTCTCTCACAACATCCACATACTGTTGACATGTTACCAGGTATTATCAGTGTTATACTGTTAATGGACTTTACAACATACTCATTCCATGATCCCAAAACGTCTCTGGATATACCACAATGTTGGGTTCAATTTGAAATGATGTTTATATTAGATGCTAGCTTAGTGCATTTCACATGTGTCTTAAAAGCCCTGATGTGCTGCAGTGGCTGATCTTAGTTTTAATGAAACCATTTTTTAAGGACTTTGATTTTCTTACATTGTTAACAAGAGTTGTTGATACATGATGATTACATTGCAAACACTGTAAAACAGGAGCAATAGAACGGTGTGTTTCGTTGAGAATAAATCACTGCAACATTGTTTTGTCTTTCTCTGAGTTTAAATCTTTGGTGTGAAGGAAAAACATATATTTAAATAAATGTCATTTCTGGCCAAAAAAAGTGGATACATGTCTTTTGATGAAGCTTTCTGGTGGAGCTTTCTCAAGTCTGAAAAAGAAATTGGCCCTAATGATGTCATAATGATATCATCTTAGATTGCGCTTTAATACAGGAAAACAAATGTGGGGCAAGGACTTTGAAATAAGTTGGTATACCATACAGCAATGGCCTAATACAATCAATTTGGTGAATTATGGGAAGTGTAGGACAAAGGGGCTAAATCCCAATCTGGCGCCTCCCACTCAGTGACAAATTGAAGTCTGTTTATTGTCAAACAGCTGAACGGCCACTTTTCTTTGTGCCAATGTAGATGTGTAGTATACATACACTCATGTATGTACTTCTGTCCGAGATCATGGTGAAATATGATCGTGTTTTGATTTGCGGAGATTTTAATGTCCATGTGTGTTGTGAGTCCAAACCTCTGGTCAGGGATTTTTTAAATCTCCTCGATTCTTTCGGTCTCATTCAGTCCGTAGCTGGCCCAACACATGAAAAAGGACACACTTTAGATTTAGTACTATCGTTTGGACTGTCTGTATCTGTGGATGAAATCTGTGTAACAACGCGTATCTCAGACCATTTACCGGTTTTGTTTACA
Organism: Gobionotothen gibberifrons; assembly: GCA_943591055.1. Classification (NCBI taxonomy): domain Eukaryota; kingdom Metazoa; phylum Chordata; class Actinopteri; order Perciformes; family Nototheniidae; genus Gobionotothen; species Gobionotothen gibberifrons. The sequence goes on from CALSBZ010046718.1 coordinate 155,096, forward strand.
ACCTCGATCCCTTCCGCAGGAGTCGAATCACGTGCTCCTGCGCGTCGTCTGCGTTCGATTAACCCCTTGACTGCCTCACAGTTTTCTGATGTTTTTAATGTCTCCCCGATCTGTAAATTAGATGTGAACTGTGCTTTCAATGCTGATGAGCTTATCTCCATGTTTGACTCAACATGTACACTAATTTTGGATGCTGTTGCTCCTTTTACGCTTAGACGCACCAAAGTTCTCTCAGAGCCTTGGCTAAATGACTGTACTCGTGCTCTCAGACGCGCTTGCAGGCGCGCAGAGAGAAAATGGAAAAAGGACAAACTCCATGTCTCCTTAGAAATCCTTCGTGCTTGTCTTTCCGACTACCAGATGGCAGTCAAAGCAGCCAAAACAGAGCACATCTCGCTGTTAATCTCCAAAAACAGCCATAAGCCTCAGGTTCTTTTTAATGTCCTCAACTCGATCATTAATCCCTGTGATGTTTCTCCTATTGTGCCATCGACCACTCTCTGTGATAAGTTCCTCACGTTTTTTATCGAAAAAGTATCTACTCTTAGGCTAGCCCACACTAGTGCTAACCCAGATCCTGCCCCCTTTCTGTGCCCTGCTGTCCTCGACCACTTTGAGCCTGTGTCCCTCTCCTCTCTCTCGGATGTGGTCATGCACCTGCGGCCGACAAACTGCAGCTTAGATAGCATTCCCTCTCGCCTTCTCAGAGATGTTTTTAATTCAGTTGGAGCAAGTATTTTATTACTTATAAATACCTCTCTTGGCTCAGGATGTGTCCCAGCTGCCTTCAAACATGCCGTGGTAAAGCCACTACTTAAAAAGAAAAATCTCGACCCTTCCATTCTCGGAAATTTTAGGCCCATCTCCCAGCTACCCTTTTTATCCAAAGTTCTGGAGCGAGTAGTCTACGCCCAGCTGCAGTCTTTTTTAACTACGCATGGAATCCATGAAAAGTTTCAGTCGGGCTTTAAACCCATGCACAGCACTGAAACAGCCCTTTTAAGAGTTTTTAATGATCTGCTCCTAGCCGCCGACTCAGGCAGCCCAGCTGTCTTGGTGCTGTTAGACCTGACAGCTGCCTTTGACACAGTGGACCATAGCATCCTGTTGTCACGGCTTGAACAGTCCGCTGGCATCACAGGCTCTGCCCTTGCTTGGTTCAGGTCCTACCTGACAGACCGTAGCTTTGCAGTGCAGTTAGGTGCCTTCTCCTCTGCCAAAGCCCCTCTTACCTGTGGGGTTCCCCAAGGCTCGATTCTGGGCCCCATCCTGTTTTTACTTTACATGCTTCCCCTGGGTTCAATCCTCAAAAAACACAATGTCGCCTTCCACTGTTATGCAGATGATGTCCAAATATATCTACCTCTCAATTCCAATAAAAACTCGTTACAGCTACTGATGGACTGCTTGACAGAGGTCAAATCCTGGCTGAGCCAAAATGTCCTCACCCTCAATGAGAGCAAAACTGAGGTCATCTTTTTTGGACCTCAATCTCCAGCCTCCCCAGCTGATACTCTGGGCTCCCTCAAAAAAAACATCCTCCCCTCTGTCAAGAACCTTGGAGTGACCTTTGATAGCATTTTTAAATTTGACAAACAGGTCAGCAGCGTAGTTCAAACCTGCTTTTTTAAAATACGACTATTGGCTAAGACCAAGTCGTTTTTATCTTTTAAAGACTTGGAAAGGGTTATCAACGCCTTCGTAACCTCAAGGTTGGATTACTGCAACGGTCTGTATGTGGGTATGGACCAGGCCTCAATCAGACGCCTGCAGCTAGTGCAGAACGCCGCTGCACGTCTTCTTACGGGCCACAAAAAGCGTGACCACATCACCCCAATTCTGGCCTCACTGCACTGGCTTCCAGTTCGGTTCAGAATTGATTTTAAACTCCTTTTATTTGTTTTTAAAGCACTAAATGGGCTGGCTCCGGCCTATATAGCTGAACTCCTCCAGCGCTACACCCCAACCAGAGCCTTAAGGTCTGCTGACCAGCTGCTGCTGGTAGTGCCTAAGACCAGGCTCAAAACCAGAGGGCACCGAGCCTTCGCAGCAGCCGGCCCCAGACTCTGGAACACTCTGCCCCTCCATGTGAGGTCGGCCCAGACCCTAGGGGTTTTTAAATCCTCACTCAAAACGCACTTCTTCTCTCTGGCCTTCTAGTCAGAGCGGAGCATGACTCCTGACATTTCGCTGTGGGTAATTTTTGTATTTTTGCTGTTGCTTTTTGTTGTATAGTGTTTTTATTGTAAAGCATTTTTATTGTATGTAAAGCACTTTGGGCTCGACCAAAAATCGCTTGTAAATGTGCTCTATAAATAAAAATTGATTTGATTTGATTTGATCTATCTGGCACTAACGTCTTACCTTTTTTTTAAGCATGGTTAAAAAGTATTTTATTGGCATCTCTTGGATTAAAAGTAAAACTCAAAAGCCAAACCTGCAGTCAACATGATGCAAAACCCCAAATAGCTCCTTCTACAGGGGTATTCAACTAAAATTCAACCAGGTCCAGTTAGAGAAAATGTCCCCATGCAAAGGTCCGGAACATCAACATGTCTAACTTGCTTTATGAATTAGTGTGATATATATTGAAGTAGCCTGTAGCTTTATCAACGTCTGCATGTAATCAACAACTGACTGCCAATCAAATAAAGAAAGTACAATTAAAAAACAACAATATGTATTGTCAATTAACATTGAACTATACAGATATACAGTAAATACTGTGGATATGTGTAATGTTCCTCTCGGGCTGCATTTAAAAATAAAATAGAGAAAATAAATCAAATAGCTTTTGAAAATGTGTGCATCTTAAAAGTGCTTAACTTTAGATAAATAAAATAAAGTGTAGCAGCAGCTTGAGTTTCCCTTTTTCTTTGTTTCACATCATGACTTAACAGTTTCAGATGATTATAGAACATATCAGTCTTTACACATCATAACAATTGAACAGTTTTAAAGTTTCTCTTTCTTTCCCTCTTATATTGCAGTCCCTCACTCACTTTGTTCTGTTCAGTGCGAGAATTGAGCTTGAGCTTGTCCTGCCAGGAGTTTAGATCTGGGCTGAAATGGTGTCAGGGCCATTCTCATGCACACATGCAGGTGCTCATTGGTTAGCCCCGGTTAGCCTGCCCTGGAACCATATTTAGTTTTAATTGTGATCCTGGTGGACTGATCATATTGGGCTCTGAGACTGCTTATTTTTTGTGTCCTCAGTTCTGACTTGAGAGGGAATGTTTGTTCAAACACTTTGTGTTTTGTCTCATAGTGGCGTTTTGGCACATTTAATGAGCGCCACGGTCTCTGAGTGAGACACACTGGTTCTGTGCTCCCAGTGCAGGATGAACATGAATGAGTCCGTCCACTCAGGGTTAAAAGCTCTGTTCTCACTGTCCACTTTCCTCTTCTTGGAGAGCGCCAAGTGTAATGTGTCTGCCGCTAACGCCTGTTCACTCTCCTCTCCGCTTCTCTCCCTGTATCGCTAATTATTCTCTTCACTCACTGTCCTCTCCGCTTCTCTCTGCCGCTCTCTCATCTCTTCTTCTGTGTTTCTCTCCCTGTATCGCTCACTCGTCTCTTTCGCCCCCTGTCGGTGGCAGTTAAAATAGAATCGCCACGTCAAAATTGAAATCCCCTATTAATGTATTGATTATAGGTCCGGGTCCATATAGGTCGGGGTCCGGATCCGGACCGCGGCCCGCCTGTTGCCAACCCCTCTACAGTATTGCACGGGATGTAAGATGCGATGAACGCGTTAGCTAAAGAACATGTAATAATCAGTGGCGTTTTCTCCCGGCCTGTTTTTTCAGACCTTTGTTATAATTGTCATCTTCTGCCTCGTTTAGTATGGTTGATTCTACTGTGTTGCAATCATAGGGTCCTTCTCAAGTCGATTAAATGGATTCCTTGCGTCCCTCACTTGCGTCGTTTCCCTGTGTCTAGTCCCTCCCACCAGGGAAGCATGGAGAGACGCAAGGAAAGCACGAGAAGCAGGGAAATGAGTTTTAAGAGCAATGGGACGTCCTTTCCTCCGGAGCGTCACGTGAAGCGACGTCCGTTTGTGATGACGCCGCACAGCTGATCGTCTGACAGCAGCCAGCTCTGTCCCCGTTATTTCCACACACACCCCCGCCTCTGTTAGTACACTTTTACTGACACAAACATTTGTATCATTTTTTGACCACTTTGTTGTTCAGATATATCACATATTTGTAACTAAATTATACATTAATTGAAACAAAACACAGTATAAACTGAGGAGTGACTCTCGTGAGGTTCATGTATTTTCTTCACTCCGCTGGGAAACTTCTCTCATGTCAAGAAGCATCAGATCAGTGCATGCCCTGCATCGTCCAATCAGTGAGCGATACACAGTAAGGGGGCGGAGCGAGAATCTGTGGATTTCATCGGAGGATGGTCTGGTGATTCCTCGATTATCGCTCCTCTATTATCGGTCCTCGATCCTCGGTCCTCCAGCAGAAATAAGCGCCATGGGACGGTACTCAAGATGGCGCAGACAAATCAACTTCCGGTGATACCGAGGACCGAAGAGCGAGGAAATGAAAATAATCGACTTGAGAAGGACCCATAGACTGCAATATTTCCCCTTTAGTCAGAGTATTTTTACAACGAATGAAACAGCGCCCCTCTAAACGTGAATTTGTGGTGAAACAGGGTATTGCACTCACTGTAGATTTATGCCACGGTCGAGAGTAGGCCAGAAGCAACTGGCTTCCCTTTAGTGAACAACTTTTGAGGAATTAACCAATCAGATGAGGACATGGTTTAGCCCCTGCCACCTTGTGATTAGTCAGGGTCATGCCAAGGTAATCCAGCCTGCCGGCCTCTGGCTTCCCTTGGCATGACCCGACCAATCAGATCACATCAGCGCCGTACTGACAACAACACCGTTAGCAAGAAACAACTAGCAAGTGCAGTTATGAAGAGGAGAGATTTGGAGTTAGAAGAAAAAAATAAAGTTTACTAAATGACCACTACAGCAAGCAGGCCCGGACTGGCCATCGGGAGGACCGGGAGGTTTCCCGATGGCCTGGGGCCTCATGTATAACGCCGTGCGTAGGATTCACGTCATCACGTGGGAAGGTTGCTTATGTAGTAGAAATCCGAAAAATAGGTACATAAATTCTCCGACATTTTCCGATTCACCGAACATTGCGCACCGGCGAGGAAAGTGCGTATGGCACTTCCTACGCCGGTTTCCCTTTATAAATCACAATCGACTCGAAATGCGGTGCAGCTTTTGCGGGCTTCACGTAACGCCCATATTTGCCTATAAATAGTCAAATAAACGCCCATTCATTCATTCATTTTTGACTGACTGCATGAAGAAGATCGCAGGAAATGACGACAGAACAGCTAAAAAAACCATCTCACACCGTGTCAGATTTTGGTTATTTTGGGGAGGTCGAGATAAATCATATTGTTTGGTGGATGCAGTTTGAACCAGAGTAGCAGCATGGAGGTCGGATCGTCACCAAAATAAAGAAATAAGTGGTCCGAAAAAGGTTAATGACAAAAGAATACACATAGCCTTCCTCAGGCAGTGTGTTTGTACCGGGGACAGGAGACCCCCCCTTGATGAGAAACTGTAAGAAATGATCGGGGAATCCCTCCGGAGTGGAGTCATGACGACTGGATCTGAATTATGTGTTTGTATTTGGTGGTTTGTGTTCCAGCTGTCGATCAGCAACGATATATCCATAATCCACCAGTTAAAGGAAATACAACGTATGTGTTGTGTTATATTAGCTGTACAATTTACCACATATGGTGTTCTTAGTTTCCATACCTCCTGTGTTTTACGAGCGACTTATCAAGTCTTGGCAAACGGCATAAAACACGATTAAACGTGATAGTATATAAAACCATGCTCGTATCTACAACCTATAGAAATGCAACACGGCGTCAGTTTAGACGTAATTCTGTCCTCCTGCTTACCGCATCATTTATGAGAAAACATTTCATAACATTAACACAACATATTCGAGGTGGTTTTAAATAACATATCCATATTTATTTATTTCTCCAAGTTATTTTTTTGTGGAGTCTCAAACAGGTGTTTGTTTAATCATTTTAAGATTGGCTTTAATCAATGTTTGAAAATGAATTCTTCATATATGATAAATGAGAGGTAACATGTGATAAATGAGAGGTAACATTTTATCTATGGTATTATTTCCACCCTCCCGTGTTTGTGGTTAGTGCGTACGCATGGGTCAGAGTTTGCGTGAAGGACCGCACGTTTTCCGGTCAAGTTAGTATTTTATAAATCGCAAACATTGCGTAGAAACTGGCGTACGCCATTTTTTGAGCGTATATCCTTTTATAAATGAGGCCCCTGGCCTGTTAAGTGGCCTGCTGGCCTGAGGATTTTTTTTTTAATGTATGTAATGTGAACGCAACGCTGCGCAAATGTGGGTCTGACTCTGCCTCACAGAGGGTGACTGGCTGTCTACATGATGTGGCCTGCTGACATGGCCACTTTCATACAGATCATTCACTAATGCCCTCGATTGGTCTCTGTGTGTCATTCAAGCTCGGGAGGGTGTGTGTGTGTGTGTGGCGCGAGAGAGAGAGAGAGAAAGCGCGCACACCGGTTACGTGTATTGTTGTTGTTAGCATCTGGTGCTAGCTAGCTGCGCTAACGGATATAATGAGCTGTCAACAAGGTGGAGGAGAGTCCTCTCCTGTCAGACTGAGAGACTGATAACCTCAGCTCAGGTGAGGTAAAGGACTCTTGAGTGTTTAGATAGTTAACTTAGTCTAAGTTCTCTGTGGGTCTCAAACGGTTTGGTCACCATTTATGTAAACACATATTTCCATTTGAAGGGGGAGTGATTAGTAAAATATGCATGAATAATAAAAAAAAAATGTTAACTAGGTGAAAAAGGGTAAGATAAACTTAAAAAACGTGTTGAGAGCTAAAACTAGTCTTTGCTGCTGCCTCAAAGAGGAGCAGGGAGGAGAGGGAGACAGGTGAGGCTAATTCAGGAGCACAGACACACTCACAACTATAAATGAACCAAAAACAAATAAATAAACAAGTTTCAATGTTTTTTCATATTGGATATGGTATGTTATTGGTTATGGCCATGTTCTTATGATTTTATGATTATTTAAATGTATACAGTCTCTTTATTTCCCCCTCAAAGTGCACCAGATTGATGCATTTAAGTCCAACATTTAAAAACAAATCTTACCGGGGGAGCATGCCCCTGGACCCCCCTAGAGGATTTGAGGTCTGTGGTGTTAGCTGTTATGCTTTTATTGTGATAGAGCTAACAGGATGTATGAGACCGGATGTGGACACGACGAGTCATGCTACTAGCAAATGACATGGAGAGTACAAGCCTGAATAAAGTAACCACCATGCTCTAAACTGTCTGTATTACTTTACATTACGCCTACCACGACAAGGTCCACCTCCACTTAAAATATGTTCACATGGATAGGTTCCTAAATAGATTTGCACATTTTTTTTAAATAGTAACCCATGTCCATATGTTTATTCTGGGGTTGTAGATTTAAAGTTTAGGGCTATCACTATGGGCAGCAACGCTGTAAATATTGACAAATAAATCCAGGAAAATGGCACAAAAGAAAACATGGTAGTGGCCTGGCTGGGTGTATAATTCCCGGCCTGACTTATTGTCCCAGTCTGGCCCTGACAGCAAGTCAAACATTAAATGGTGTGGCAGACTAACTCCCAGACTACTAGAGCTTCGTATGGAGAGGAAAAAGGAGGGATTCTGACTTTTAATGATGAAAAATGATGTTTGCACCGAGTAGCTAGCTGCTAATGCACAGCTTCAGCAGCTAATTTGCTAGCCAACATATCTATTGACTCTAATGTTGGTGAGGACCTGAAGGCTGGAGGGAAATTCTACAACATGGTTATTCACCACTTCACCACTCTGTTAGACAGGAGAATGGCCTTCCTCATAGCCGTGGGAACATGTTTCAAATGGGGGGTGCTGTGGGGATGACACCAGGGCCGGTTCTGACCAATTTGCTGCCCTAGGCAAGATTTTAGCTGGCAATGAAAAACCTCTACAAAAGCTTATATAAAAAGGCTTCACATGTATTTAGTATTGCATGAACATGTTTTAATTGGGGGGTGGACTTCACATCCTCTAGGGGGTCCGGGGGTATGCCTCCCCGGGAAGATTTCTTTTTACATTTTAAAATAAAATGCTTCAATCTGGTGCACTTTGAGCACACAATTACTAGAGACTAGATCTAGGGGGTACAACTCTAAAACACCCATATGAAAAAGATAGTTTACATTTTAATAATCAAATAAGTATGTGAACATAACCAATAACCTACCATAGCCAATAACAAATACATGTAACTTATTTTATTTTTTTTTCATTCATATCTTATTTAACATTTATTTATTGATGCATATTTTTAAATCTCTCCAGTTTTAAACAATATTTTTGGTTTACTGTCCTATAGTATACATTGGAATGATTTCAAACCTGTTTTTATTTATCCTAATAATTATAAAGGAGTGCCTTGGAAATATTTGTTTACATTGTGATCAAAACGTTTGAGACCCACTGAGATAACTTAGACTAAAATGAACTATCTAAACACTGAGCTGTAGTTATCAGCCTCTCAGTCTGACTGGAGAGGACTCTCCCTCCACATTATTGTAGAAACAGCTTCTTATATCCGAAGCTAAAAACAATCCCCGCCGGTACCGGTGCCCCCCCCCTCTCTCTCTCAATGTGGCTGTGAGCTGCGGGCGCCTGATATGCCAACATGCCCCACTTTCATCACTTACAGTGCCCATCGTACAGGGCAAATGGAAAATGTAACTGGGTGAAAATGGTGTTGCATTTACTTAATTATGAATGTTGTTACATCAAGGCCGAAAATTCGTTTTTTTTGTATTATATTTGTATTTAATCTTGTGGAAGTGCAGATCCCCTGTCCTCCACCAGGGGGTGCTGCAGCGCACCCTCAGCACCCCTACTTCCCACGGCCCTGGCCTTCCTATACAAATACTGTAGGGTGAGTGAAATACACTTTTCTCTCTGACACTACTGTTTACTGAACTGCCAATTAGCTATGTTTGTAGTTTATGATGTGGTTCTGTTGCTTACTGTGTGCTGCTGGCCTCGATTTAGCTTCATGTGTTAGTCCGTTTAAGACTTTTTAACATTTGTTGTTGTTGTAATTGCATTGTTGAGGAACCTGCGAAGTGTTTCATACATGAGATTACTGCACAGTAGTTGTGTATATGCAGGGCCGGCCCTAGACATGTTGGTGCCCTAGGCAAGATTATGATTTCCCCCCCCCCCCTCCAAGCAAGACACAATAGAATATATAAAGACTAAATGAAAGATCTCTACAAAAGACCAATACACTACAAAAACTGAAACGTATTGACATGTTGGTTATATCCATAAAGAAGGTTTCAAATGTATTCAGTATTGTATGAACATGTTTTAATTGGGGGGTGGACTTCACATCCTCTAGGGGGGTCCGGGGGTATGCCCCACCCTAACCCTTTGAACATTTTAAAGTAAAATGCTTCAATCTGGTGCACTTTGAGCAGAATTACTAGAGACCTGATCTAGGGGGTTCAACTCTAAACACCCATATGAAAAAGATCGGTTTGCATTTTAATAATCAAATAAGTATGTGAACATAACCAATAACCTACCATAGCCAATAACAAATAAATAACGTATTTTATTTTTGTTGTTCATTTACATCTTATTTTACCTAGTTAACATTTATTTATTCATGCATCTTTTTTAATATCTCCAGTTTGAAACGATATTTTTGGTTACTGGAGATACATTGGAATGATTTAAAACCTGTTGTTATTTATCCTAATAATTATAAAGGTGTGCCTTGGAAATATTTGTTTACATACATTGTGACCAAACCGTTTGAGACACACTGAGATAACTTAGACTAAAGTGAACTATCTAACCACTCAGTCCTTTACCTCACTGAGCTGTAGTTATCAGCCTCAATCCAACAACAATCCGCGGTACCGATCCATGCGTGCCCTCTCTCCCTATCATTCGGAGGCTCTCTCACTTTGGCTGTGAGCTGCGGGTGCCAGATAAGTCAACATCCCCCACTTTCATCACTTACAGCGCACATCGTACAGGGCAAATGCAAAATGTTGCCGGCCCTGGGTGCAAAGGGTGTTTACTTTATTCAATTATTAATGTGAATGTATTACAGCAAGGGCAGACAATTAGGCAGAATACAAATTAAAAATGAATTAATTATTAATTGTTTTTCTCCCATTGCAGCGCCCCTCCAGATCTGGCGCCCCAGGCGACCGGCTAGTTCACCAGTGCCTAGGGCCGGCCCTGTGTATATGATATGACAATAAACCTTTCGATTTCTAATCTTGAATTGAAAGTTGTTTACACACTAATACAAACTTGTTAACATTATTGGTAATATTGTTTTAAGGCAGCTGGGTGAGTTACAAATCAGATATTGAGTATTATAAAACCAAGGCATTATTGAACAGTGATACCAAATCAATAGAAATGTACTAGATACATTTGAAAGAGACACATTTTGGCATCTTTTGGCGTGTATTGAGCATACAGTCTATAATTAGGGCATTGGTCTGAATGCATTAATTTAGCCATTATCGGTCATGGCGGGAAAGAGCTTCCATACATAACCGACCGAGAGAGGGGGGTCAAACTGCTCGCGCGCACACACCACACACTCGCTCACACCTGTGCAGCTCCTCCTTCGGTGAGCGCTCACCATCCAATGAGAGGCGAGTTTTCCTGCGCGTGGGCTTCTGCATACACCGCCGCACGCGCACACCCAGCCTGTTGTCCGCACGCAGATACAGCACGAGCATCTCCGTTTGAAAGCTAACTATGGCCGAAGGAGGAGAAGGCGAGGACGAAATCCAGTTCTTGCGAACTGTAAGTCCTTTTTCTGTTTCTCTGAAGCCGAGAGCCGGCGCTGTGTCTGCTGTCACTGCGTCTTTCTGCTGGTCGTGTGTGTATGCGTGTGTGTGTGTGTGTGTGTGAGGGCAGGGAGTTTACCGCATTAAGGATGACAGCTCCTCCAGATACTAGTCATTGGTCAGTGAGTCCGCATCATGCTGACCGCAGACGGTGGCATAGGAATGAAAACACTGACTGACAGTTAGAAAGACAGGAGGTGAAGAGAGATGGTGTTTCGCTGTCATTGTCTCAGAAAGAGGAGTTGAGCAGCATGTGTGTAGTGGCTGGTGTATGTGTGTTGGGAGGGAGCGGGGCGCAGTGCGGTGCAGTATGGCAGCATGAAGTCTGATGCATCTGCTTCACTTCCATCACCTTCTACATTGAAGCAATACCTCAAAACACTGCGTCTGTATCTGTGTATATTTATTGTTTGTCTCATTATGAAGTAAACGCTTGAACAGGTCATGGTCAGGAACGTGAATAATCAAACGGGAATCCACTGAACCTGACTATTTTCCTTTTTGATGGAAGTGGGCAGGAACATAAGTATAGAAATACAAGTCTCGATATCTATGTTAATTAGACATTTAAAACTAAAGCCTTATTTGTAGTCTTTTTCTGTCAGTGAGATGATTCCATTGTTGCCAGTGCAGTTTCCAGCGTCAGTATCATGAAAGCAAAAGGAAGCTTTCTGCAATGCTATCAAAATGCCATCTCTTGATCAGAGAAATGAAACATGACAATAGGATGACATTATTTTACTAGAAGGAAATCTAGATATTTGTTTTTGTCTTTATTGGGTTAAATAATGTTGTGTAATGTGATAGGAGTCCCTCATGGTGAATTCTCAGTACTCTGCAATTCCTCATATCCACAGAGCCTTTTAGTGTCTTATAGCTCATTGTTTTTGTTAAATGCCTGCAATAGCTGTTTTATTTCAGTCTCACTGCGGTCTTGATGAACCTCATGTCTAGCAAAGCAGGTTGCTGTTTTCAGTGAAAGCAATGGCAACAGAAGTGAGAGCTGGTGAGCGAAGTTGTGGGTTTAGCAGCTAAAGAGACGGATATTTTTCTCTGAAGTTTAAGATCGAAATAGAGCTAAAAGCAGAGTTTATATTGCCCACACCCAACAGATGTGTAAGCAATTATTTGCTATTACTTTTGCCAAATGAACTTAACAAGCTGCAATATGCCAATATGTTGAGTATGTGTGATTTAAACAAATGTATTAGCATCCTGTATGTGCTGCCCCACGAAGGCCAACAAAAGAGAAAAAGTGAATTGTCTAATAACAGCATTTTCTGCCACAACACTTACAAATTACAAGACACATTCTTTCTTCTCTTCTATACTTTACTGCAGGAGTTAACATTCATTTACATCCACTAACATATGACATTGTTTGTACTTAGCATTCTTAGAATGTTAAAATGGTTATAGTGCAAAGGAATAGTAAAGAAAATAAACAAATAACCCTAACACGACACAGCGCATACACATACATAATCATGGATTCCTATAATAATAACATGAAGTACATCCAAATAATAGCAAGTGCAAGATATTCATTAACAATGACATTGTTATCAACTGTGATAAACCGGTTCATTGACTGTCAGAATATGAATTGGCAAAAATGTGGATATTCAATGGTTTCCTGAAAATGCGTGCAGCATGAGCTGTTTTTCAGACAAAGGAACTTATCTTCTGGAACAACAACACTGCCTGGCCTTTTCCATTATGTTCGGACTTTCTATAGAGCAAACATTCTATCGAGAAATAGTTCATTAATAATGAAAATAATGAATAGTCTCATCCCTAAAATACATGCAGAAAAGGGGGACCATAAGAAAACACAGCGTTTAATGCTAGTTCCATGGGATGGGTCTAATTTGCTGTTGATTGAAATTGTGCGATGGCGCTCTGTTTTGGATGGTGATGCTTAAGGTGATATAAAGGATTATGTGTTTTTACTTTTTTATTTTGCCACATTTAAGGCTTTTTAACAGAACATTACCAATCTGCTTTGTGCTGGTCTGTAAGTAGTCCTGTTACTCCTAACGTTTCCACAGAATAAGTGTGTGCTGTCTTATAGCATGTGGTGTCAGTGCTGCTGCAGTACTAGAGCTCTCTGTTCACTGTGGTTTTGATAGTAAGTTGTTCAGAGCTCAGAGGACAGGCAACATGTGAGGGCCACTTCACAGGCACTGCACCCAGGGAAGGCACCGGAGCACTCTGCATTTCATACTTCATTAGGCGCAAGTGACTAACGTTTGAACGTGCACTGCATCTTCATCACAGTCAGATGGTATTGGCAAGACCAGAAAAAGGCAGTAGTGCAGCAATAGTTAATCAACAAGCGGCTACAATACAGTACACCCAGGCAAACTATTAATGAGGCAATTCTGTGGACATTATCCTCATTACAGAAACTTAAAAAAACAAATTATTTATCATTGCTGTATATGCTTATGATGGGGAACGCAAAAAGGCCAGGTGTGACCAGGACATGCACCTTTAAGAGGCTACCCTACTTTCACTTTATATCATTTGTTTCAATTATATTGTATGGGAGTTGGAGTTAAAACAGTCCAGTTATTCAGTCTGTTTGTATGCCGACGACACTGATTTGTGTTATTGAGTTGTTTTGATGATGGCTACACGTCACTAGCTCGGCCATTGATCTGTACTGTCACTGTAGAACTACAGCCTCAATGCTGTCCTCTCCAGCTGCTTGAAAATGGCTCATGATAGATCTGTCAATATCAGTCTGACTGCGCATTAGGTCCTTTAAAGTCCCAATTTCTGTGGCATTGTAGTAGCAAGGATACTTCAACATTGTAGCTATGTGTGTGTGTTTGTGCTTGTGTCTTCATTTTCTCAAATGTTGCTCGATGTGCGATGTGGTTCTTAATTATATATCATGTATCGTATTATAAAAATGGGACAGTAGGAAGAAGCTTTTACACTGTTTCAAATCAATAAATGTCACTCTACAGTTGAGTTAAATACATTGCCTGCTCATTATATTAGAATCTAAGGTAATTCAACCACCATTTTTGGCTCTTGTTTGTATTAGGGGTGTGCGATATATCAAATACTGAATTAAGTAATTGAACACAATGAAAACTAGGTTTTGTTATGTTTTTTTTCGTCCTTTCGTAAAAGTTACATTATGTTAGAATTGCTTTTAGCAAGGAATTGTTTCATCAAAGCAAGTTTAAAGGCTACGTGTTCAGTTCAGAAAGTGGTAAAATGGAGGTGGAAGGATTAAAAGTAAAAAGCAGTGGCTTCATTGTCTGCAATGGTTTGGGTATCTCTGGGAAGATGGAGCAAACCATGGCTAGAGTAGTAAAACCGTTTCCACAAAAGGTAGCAGTACCAAACATTTGATTCTCCAATTGATGCAAACAATGTGTGGCACTGGCATGTATTGGCGTCCAGTCCCAGTTTTTCTCATATTAAGAAAAACACTTTAGATCACTACCAAACTTTTTGTGCCAAATTGGTCAGCTATGATTGCAGGGTCTTCACT
>CALSBZ010046718.1:169999-181328 GCA_943591055.1 Gobionotothen gibberifrons
ATTTGTGTATATGATTATTTATGTAATATGCAATTTGTAATATCTGGAAGCAAGGGTAAAAACCTTCACAGATTAGAAAATAAAACACACATTAAACATTAAATAGCAAAATACATCTTTGTTTCATGCCTTTTAGAATGACTGAAGGTGCAGTAAATAGAAATTCTCTGAAGTGGCAGGTCACCAGTATGTTTGTTTTTTGCTGTGTGATTGTGTGCACATTTGAATCCCTCTAAAAGCCTAAGCATTACATATGGAGGCTGATTTATTTAAAAGTTAAACATTTGACTGATCCGCTCCCCCTCTCAGCAGGAGGACAACGTTCAGTGCCCTCCAAACTGCTGAAATCCCCACATCGGAAAATATTCATATGTTTTCTTATTAATCACAACTATGGTTTAGGTTTGGTTTAAATGAACATATACTTAGTTGAGGTCAGCAGAACAATTGTGGTTAGGGTTTAAAGAACAACTATGTGTTTTTTCTTAGAGACACATGGACGG
This sequence comes from Gobionotothen gibberifrons, assembly GCA_943591055.1. NCBI lineage: Eukaryota > Metazoa > Chordata > Actinopteri > Perciformes > Nototheniidae > Gobionotothen > Gobionotothen gibberifrons. The sequence continues at coordinate 170,503 of CALSBZ010046718.1, forward strand.
TGTTTGTAAAAGTAACTGCTGTCTGTTTCATTTGCCACAGGCTTTTTCAACTCGTCTGTCCCCTTGTCTTTTTTTTTAATTGAGTGGGACATTTCACAGTTAAAAGATCTTCAGTGCTCTCTGGTTGACAATATGTTCTATCACATTCTTTCTAAATTACTTTCAACCCAAGTTGTCATTTCTGGCCAAGCTAGGTTTCTGTTACTTATTGACCAACGGATACATCGAAACTATTATATCGTCTATGACAGTGGTTCCCAACCTTTTTCCCAAGAGCCCCCCCAAATGACTCCTGTTGGAGTTAATTCAAGTTTAAAAGTCTCAAAATGCTACAACTAGTACTGTCACAAACTGGATGAATGTGAAGTATTTTGTTAAAGGAGGATGAAAGCGTAATTAAGGAGCACTATTGGAGTGACTTTGATGGTTATTGGACTCAGGATTCATTCATTTGGATTCCCGCTGTATGAAGAAATTAAAGGACGGCGCAAGTGGAAACAATTCACAAAGGGATTAAACTGTTTAAAACACATGCTCAAAGTAAGCCGGATTTTGCCGATGTGTTTATGTGGATTCAAACGTTTTTTTTCTTTTTATTCCTTTAATAGCTACTTGAAAAGTTGAACTTGAATTTTTTTTTTTAATTAAAATTAATTAATCAATTATTTGTTATATTTTATTGTAATGTAGAGACAAGGCTTTTAGTGACAATCATGTATTGCTTTACAATTATATGTAAAAAAAAAAAAAAAAAAAAGATATTTGGCCTCAAATCATCTGAGGCCTGGCGCTCCCCCCAGGTTGGGAACCACTGGTCTATGACATACATGGCTGCTAGAGGTCTGTGTCGGGAGAAATAGGTTGTTATAAGTCATTTGAGCTAAAGGCTATCATGCTGTCTGTTCTTGTTGTAAAGGTCTCATGGGATGCTTTCATCATTCAGCACGAACAGGGAGACTTTCCCCCGGGTCTTTGTCTCTTACAAGCACTCTCCTAAGAAACCTTGTCCAGGTATTCCCCAGGTTTCTTGTTGACATGACTTTAGGTATCAGGTTGCAGCTGGAGTTACCTGTTAATATTTACCGGTGTTAGAATAGGTCAGATCTGTACATAGATATGCGAGTGTGAGGAATGGCTCAGAGAGTTCAGGCAGCAGAGCTTGTTTGTGTAAGTATAAAACGTACTGTACCCATTCTGCCACTGCAGCACTGTCCTAAATTCTTCAAGGGAGCTTAGTTTCCCATGTAAGGACATGCTGACCGGCCTGTGTGTCAAAACAAGTTTTTATGAACATAAACTGATGACCCAGTTAGTATACAATTTAATACCTAAACGAAAATATGAAAGCAACTGATGTTCATATAATTCTTTAGGTGGGCTTAATAAAAGCAGTACACGTGAGGGTATTCTGGATAATTTATCCATTTATAGTTTGGTTGTTTTTGAAATAAGGTGATGTACTTGTTTTACTTACCGTAGATGGCCGTCTATATGCCCCCAGTTTAGAGGAACAGACAGTACAGTAGAAGCTGACAGAATCAAACTTATTTTGACCTAAAAGTTAAATAATATGAAAAGATATTCTGTCTTTCACCTTATGCATATTAAAGCATCTGACTGCCAACTAACGTTAAGACCCCTAAATGGAAAGAAGGGGGACAGCAGAGCAGGGGTCCTTTACATCACACAGCTGTGGCTTTACTTAGCTCCTGCATCACTATTTCATCACATGTGCATCACTATGAGCAGTGACATCATCATCATGAAAGGTAATCAATGATTTAGTTTATTAGCAAGTGCTTCCAAATAAAGAGAACACTGAAAATAACATGGACACAGGCACATAAAATGATGCCTCCAATGGGGAATTCAAAGAGTTATTAAATGAAGTGCAGAGAGAAAATAAGATTATATATCAATTTTAGTTTAAAACATACACATTCAGTGAAACTGGCATAACACCTTAGCCATCTGAGTCTTATTATTAGGTTATTGATCCAATGTGTTCCACCATTTCACTTCACTATTAGAGAACCATGTTAACCTTATCTAAAATACAGTGATCCCATTCTGTTTTTATAAATACAAGTTGTCTTGTTAGAATTGCATGGCTTATGGCTTATGCTGTAGGTATGGTTTACATGACATGTCACTTGTTAGACGCTTTTATCCAAAGCGACTTACATACTCAATACTGTGGACAATCCCCACAGGAGCAATTTGGGGTGAAGTGTCTCAGGGACACAACGACATGCTGACTGCAGTGGGGTTTGAACCTGTGACCCCCTGATCCCAACACCAACGCACAACCCACTTCACCACACACTTTAAACATAAGTGATATATTTGTCACACAATTCCCTCTCTATCTATCAGCTAACCCCCCCACCCTCAGCAGTGTGTGCTGACAGGGCGCAGAGCACCATTCTTTGGCTTTAATTTAAATCATACCACAGAGGAAAATAATCTGTCAAATCACTGTCCTTCAGTATTTGAGCTCTTTTCCGACATGTTTGCTGTTCATTTGATTTTGACATTCAAACCAAGCCGATTTTTACGTTTGTGTTCTTCAGCTTTATTCAAATATGACAGCACATGTATACACATTTTTACTGACGGAAAGACTTCCCTTTTTATGCAACCATTCTGCCTCCAGAATATGCTTTGTTGTCCGTCTTAACCGTACCCTATGAAGATACCTATTAAATGTTTTATTTTATGGAACCCAAGAAAATCGATTAGCAAGGCATTGTGGGATTCTGTCAACACAGGACTGAACGGTGATGCAAAAAACAGGGGGAGGGGTTGAACATTTAAAATGTTTCTGCTTTTTATGCAAAATGAGGCACCAAGGCCGCTCGCTGTCTAACACTGTCACGGGTCACGGTTCAAGGAAAAACTCACAAAAGAGTAAATAAATTCAGCTAATAACATAATATTCCCTCAACGACACAGAGCATATCTTCAGTGATGTATATCGATTTTTTACTATGTCTGTATTATGTTCTTTTAGCGTCCTGGGGAAGAGTTATTATAGTGTCATCTGAGCTGAGATTATTATTTTTAACAACCCAATAATTGCCATTTTGTCCTTGTTTATATTGCAACTAATGTATATTGTATATCAATTCATCTGTGGATTGCATTCGAATAATCAAGCAATTGGTTAGTAATCTATATTTATAGAAAAAGTGGAAAGAGTGGCATTCACATTTCCTGAGGTGTGTCTCCAGCTTGCTTTGTCTGACCAACAGTACAAAACCAGAAAGTTCAAATGACATGTTTTTTGATCTCACAAATCTTTCCATCTTTGTGCTGTCAGACATTTAAATGATAGTGTTTTGTGGTGTGTGGATGAAAAATCGCTGACTTCGCAATTTGAAGTCAGCTGTCTGTTCAACCCTCTGAAAGTGAAGGCTCTTCACAAGACTTTGAATAAACACGAGCCCTGATTAATTTATTCCTTTGAAAAGCAGAAAATAACTTTTTAGGCTATTTCTGGTTATGACTTCCTCCTCGAATGGACCTCGACAGCAACTCTCGTATATTGTGGAAGACTTTCTTTAAATATATAGTGTAATACAGTATATTGCCTGAATAGCTGTGTGCTTGCCCTTTTGGTATGTTGAGGACCATTTTAAATGTTTGGGGAGTTACCAGAGATTCCCTTTGGTGGAAATGTTAGAAGTTAGAACACAGTTAGCTGGTTGTTGCAAGCTAGAATGTTGTGTGAAGTGTCTACAAATGTGAATACAACTTGTCTTAGAGAGGGTTGTGATGAGTGTGTGAGTGCAGTTTGGTAAAACTGTATTTTGGCTGCAGAGTTGTGAGTATAAATTGTTGCACTGATAGAAATGTACCGTATGATGAATGTATCCATAGCAGGTAACAAGAAAGGAAAGTTGACTCACTTCCAAAAGCAGATCAGAAAACAGGGGGGTTTCTTAATTGCTGTTGCTGTCTTCCTTCCTCCTCCTCCTCCTCCTCCTCCTCACACACACACACACACACACACACACACACACACACACACACACACACACACACACACATAGTCAATCACCAGAGTGGTTGACTGCTCTTCTTCAGGTCTGGTCAGGCTCAATTAAACATGGGATGCCGCTTCTGAATAATTCAAAATGAGTGGGGAGGCTGATTGTTGAATTCATAATTAATGTTGGACAACATATTGGTCAATGCACTGCTGTGATTTAGAGTTTGCGTGCGTCTGTGGTTCTTACTGTGTGTGCATCAGGCAGCCACCTCTATACTGAAGAGTGTTCTGAGTTTCATGTCCAGTTAATCCGCCTCATCCGCGAATCCTCTGGTGCAAAAAGAGTTCTGATTGTATGGAAGTCCATGAAAACATTCCCATCTCACTTGATTTGTAACCCTTAGTACATTTTTTCATACTAAGTTAATGGTCTCAATCACTAGTTTCAAGTCTTCTTCTACACACCTTGGTTTTTATTTTGTGAATGATGGTCCCGTTTAAAGTAACATTAAGAGGACTGCAGATAAAAAATAGCTCTCTTATCTTTGTAAGGTTAATGTGTTTTGGTCTGGAAATGTCTTGTTCAGCAGTTGTATTTGACTCCACCTTCACATGTCACTGCTGGTTATAAACAACAATGATGTCCACAGCCAAACTGAGGGAGTGAAAGCCATAGCGCACCAACATGATGTCACAGTGACTACACTTGTTTGAGTTATTTGTGTATCCAGAGCTCCCAGTGTGTACTATAGAACGTTTTGAAAACATAGTTTCATGTTTCATTTACAGTACGATTGTGAGGTTATGTAAATTGATATTTTTAGACTTAAAATGTAAAATCAAGGCTAAAGATGAATGCTCTGGGTAGAGAGGACTGTGTTTGTGCAAAGGGGCATGTGCTTTGAAGGTGACCTTTAACAGGTTCAAAGGATGCTCAGAGCAAAAGAGGATGAGACATGAGTCAGAATTTCAGCAGGCGATAAAGGTTTTACTATTTTATTCAGCATTGACATTATTGTTAGCATTTAACTCAATCCTCTTAATACTTGGCAACAACTTAAACATTAAAGAAGAGACTTAACTGTCACGATCTGTCTGTGTTTTGTTTTGTCTTGTCTTTTTCTGTCTTTGGTTTCCTGTTTTATTTTGATAAGTGTTCACCCCCTGTCTTGCCTGTTGCTGTCTGATTACCCAATTGTGTTCACCTTCACCGCCCCTGTGTTTTCTCCTCCCTCCTCACCTGTCTCTTGTTTCTTTGATTAGTCTTGTGTGTATTTAAGTTCTGTTTTTTCTGTCTGTCATTGTTAGTTCCTTGTGTGTCTTGACTATGTTCACGGGGAAGAGTTCTGTTTTGTTTCCATTTTGACCTTGGATTAAAGGTGTTTTTCTGTGAAATCTGCATTTGGGTCCTGCCTGCTTCACTCAACCCTGACAGAAGGAACTAACCAAAGATGGGCCCAGCAGATCCATTTTAGGTGGATTTACTTAATTGTACCTTTTCATTGGCTTGCTGCTATGGTAGGTGGAGGAGAGCGTCCAGTGTTCAGCAGAAAGAGGCTGCTCTGGCAGAGGCTCACCAGGTGGCAACAGTGGATCCATGTTTAGTGAAGTTCTTACCTGACTGGATTTTGGACTTCCTCTCGACATGTGATTCCGGGCCTTCTAGCCCCAGGCATGCTAGCCCCCTGCCTCCCAATTCCCTACCTGACACCATGCGTCTCGGTTTGTCATGTCAGTGGTTCGGCCCACTCCAGCCCCTCGTGTCCTGTCGACGTTCCGGCCTCGAGTCCCCTCTCAAGTTTCCTCTCAAGTTCCCTCTCGAGTCCCCTCTCAAGTCACCTCTCAAGTTCCCTCTCGAGTCCCCTCTCAAGTCACCTCTCAAGTTCCCTCTCGAGTCATCTCTCGAGTTCCTTTTCAAGTCACCTCTCGAGTTCCCTCTCGAGTCCCCTCTCAAGTCACCTCTCAAGTCTCTTCTCAAGTCACCTCTCAAGTCTCCTCTTGAGTCTCCTCTCGAGTCCCCTCTCAAGTTCCTTCTCGGGTCCCCTCTCGAGTCTCCTCTCGAGTCTCCTCTCGAGTCCCCTCTCAAATTCCTTCTCAGGTCCCCTCTCGAGTCTCTTCTCGAGTCCCCTCTCAAGTTCCCTCTCGAGTCTCTTTCAGGTCACCTCTCGAGTCCCCTCTCAAGCCACCTTTCGAGTTCCCTCTCAAGTCCCCTCTCGAGTCCCCTCTCGAGTCCCCTCTCGAGTCTCCTCTCGAGTTCCCTCTCGAGTTCCCTCTCAAGTCCCATCTCAAGTCCGCTCTCCAGTCCCAACTCAAGTCCCTTCTCTAGTCCCTACTCAAGTCCCTACTCAATGCCCTGTGCCGTTGGGGGTCCCGCCGACTACTGTTCTGCCAGGGGTCCTGCCAACCCCATGTCCTGTCCCGTTGGGGGTCCCGCCGACTACTGTTCTGCCGGGGGTCCTGCCAACCCCATGTTCTGTTCCGTTGGGGGTTCCGCTGGGAGTCCTGCCAACCCCATGTCCTGTTCCGTTGGGGGTTCCGTTGGGAGTCCTGCCAACTCCGTGCCCTGACCTGTTGGGGGTCCCGCCGACACCTGTCCCACCGGATTTCCTGCCAACACCAGATCTTGTCCTGTTGGGGGTCCCGCTGACACCTGCTCCACCGGGTTTCCTGCCAACACCATATCCTGTCCTGTTGGGGGTCCCACCGACACGTGCTCCGCCGGGTTTCCTGCCAACACCATGTCCTGTCCTGTTTGGGGTCCCGTCGACACCAGCCCTTGCTCCGTCGGGGGTCCCACTGACACCAGCCCATGTTCCGTCCAGGGTCCCGTCTACACCTAACCCGCCAGGGGTTCCACCAGCTCCTGCTCTCGATCCCAGTGCTCTGGCAATCCAGCTGACAATGGAGGGGTCCCATCGCGGCCTACGCCGTCTTCCTGCTCATCCTCCGGAGCTGCCCTGGCGCTGCCTTCCTGCCCGTCCTCCGGAGCTGTCCCGTCGCCGCCTTCTTGCCCGTCCTTGTGCCCTCGAGCCTGGCCCCCTGAGTGCCGCGGCACTCACCCTCGGGCTCGGCCCCCTGTGTTCCCCAGCCGCGGCCTTCGCCCTCAAGCCCTGCCCCCTGAGTTCGCCCGCTGTGGCCTTCGCCCGCTGTGGCCTTCGCCCCACCATGAACTTGCCCCGCCCGAGTCCCCCTTCTCGACTTCTGCTTTGCCCCGGGATGTCTGTCTGCTCTTGTTCTATCTTGCTGCCATGCTCTTTAATGCTGACTTTAATGCTGACTCTCTCCACCATAGTCCCATTGATGGCGATGGGGGCGTGACCCTCTCTATGCTGCTTCCTGTAATCCACAATCAGCTCCTTGGTTTTGCTGACGCTGGCACCAAGATGTCAGGTTTTCGACCTCCTCTCTATACGCTGTCTCGTCGCCGTCTGTGATCTGGCCGATGACGGTCGTGTCGTCAGCAAGGCAAGGCAAGGCAAGGCAAGTTTATTTATATAGCACTTTTCAACACAAGGCAATTCAAAGTGCTTTACAAAAAATGAAAGACATTAAGAAAATGGCATTTAAAATCAGTCATTAAAAAGAAAAGCTAATAAAATAAACATTAAAAGAAAAATACATGGATAAAAGTTACAGTGCAGTATAAGATATGAAAAGTTCAATTAAAAGCAGCGACAAAAAGAAAAGTCTTCAGCCTGGATTTAAAAGTAGTAAGAGTTGCAGCGGACCTGCAGGTTTCTGGGAGTTTGTTCCAGATATTTGGAGCATAATAACTGAACGCTGCCTCTCCATGTTTAGTTCTGACTCTGGGGACAGAAAGCTGACCAGTCCCTGAAGACCTGAGAGTTCTGGATGGTTCATAATTTATCAGGAGATCAGAAATGTATTTTGGGCCTAAACCATTCAGTGCTTTATAAACCAGCAGCAGTATTTTGAAATCTATTCTTTGACACACAGGAAGCCAGTGTAAAGACTTCAGAACTGGAGTGATGTGATCCACTTTCTTAGTGTTAGTGAGGACACGAGCAGCGGCGTTCTGAATTAGCTGCAGCTTTCTAATAGATTTTTTAGTGAGACCTGTGAAAACACCATTACAGTAGTCCAGTCTACTGAAGATAAAAGCATGGACAAGTTTTTCCAAATCCTGCTGTGACATTAGTCTTTTAATCCTAGATATGTTCTTTAGGTGATAGTAGGCTGATTTAGTAACTGTTTTAATGTGACTGTTGAAACTCAGGTCAGAGTCCATGACTACACCTAGATTTCTGGCTTTATCTGTTGTTTTGAACATTACAGACTGAAGCTCAGCGCTAACTTTTATACGTTCTGCCTTGGCTCCAAAAACCATTACCTCAGTTTTATCTTTGTTTAATTGGAGAAAGTTCTGACACATCCAGTCATTGATTTGTTCAATGCACTTACTCAGTGTTTGAATTGGAGCATAGTCTCCTGGTGAAATGGTTACGTACATTTGTGTGTCATCTGCATAGCTATGGTAACTTATTTTGTTGTTCTTCATTATCTGAGCCAGTGGTAGCATGTAGACGTTAAAGAGAAGAGGCCCCAAGATGGATCCTTGAGGAACCCCACATGTCATAGTTGTCAACTCAGATTTGTATTTACCTATAGAAACAAAATTGTTTCTGTCCTTTAAGTAGGATTCAAACCAATTTAGAACTGTTTCCGAAAGTCCCACCCAGTTTTCCAGTCGGTCTAGTAATATGTTGTGGTCAACAGTGTCAAACGCAGCACTGAGATCTAATAGTACTAACACTGAAGTTCTGCCACTGTCTGTGTTTAAGTGGATGTCATTGAAGACCTTTACAAGAGCAGTCTCAGTGCTGTGGTTTGGACGGAAGCCTGACTGCAACACATCCAAACAGTTATTTAAATGCAAGAAATTACTCAACTGCTGAAAAACTACTTTTTCAATGATTTTTCCTAGAAATGGCAGGTTTGATATGGGCCTGTAATTGTTCATTAGTGAAGCATCTAGATTATTCTTTTTTAAGAGCGGTTTAATGACTGCAGTTTTCAGGGCCTGTGGAAAAATACCTGAGTGAAGAGATTTGTTTACTATATGAAGTAGATCCGAGGCCATGCAAGGAAAAACATCTTTGAAAAATCCTGTTGGAATAATATCAAGGCAGCAGGAGGAGGATTTCAGAAGTTTAATAATGTCCTCTAGGTTTTTATCATTAATCTGATGGAATTGTGTCATGATGTCTGAATTGATATTAGGTGGACATAGGGACAACACATTTGCTGTACCTGATACAGAGTTACTGACTGCTTGTCTGATTTTCTGAATTTTGTCAGTGAAGAAGGAGGCAAAATCGTTGCACGCCCTGGTGGATAGAAATTCAGAGGCTACTGACACTGGGGGGTTAGTTAGTCTGTCTACGGTAGCAAACAAGGCACGTGCGTTGTTTTTGGTTTTAGTAATGATGTCAGAGAAGAAAGACTGTCGTGCATTTTTCAATTCCAAATTATAAAGGCCAAGTCTCTCTTTATACATTTCAAAGTGAACCTGGAGATTTGTTTTTCGCCACCTGCGTTCAGCTTTTCGACATTCTCTTTTTTCTGTTTTCACGGTCATGGCCTTTCTCCATGGAGATATTTTCTTCCCAGTCACTTCCCTTACCTTAGTTGGAGCAATGGCATCTATAACATTTTTAATTTTTGAATTAAAATGATCTACTAGCTCATTTACTGAGATGTTAGCAGGGGCAAGTGTGGAAGAAAAATTCTGAGTAAACATTTCCCTAGTATTTTCAGTTAAATATCGCTTTGTGGTTACCTCTTTTTGAACATTTTTGTGAACAGAAATAGAGCTCTCAAAGAAAACACAGGAATGATCAGAGAGTGCAACATCAGTCACCACAACCTTAGAGATATTCAGACCCTTTGAGATAATTAAGTCCAGAGTGTGCCCCTTATTGTGTGTGGGCTCCGTCACATGCTGAGTCAGACCATAGCTATCAAGAACACAAAACAGTTCTTTAGCCCCTCTGTCCTGGGGGTTGTCAACATGGATGTTAAAATCACCAACAATGACTAGACGGTCAAAGTCAATACACACTATAGACAGCAACTCGGTAAAATCATCAAAAAAGCTTGCACAGTATTTGGGCGGTCTATAGATATTTAGGAACAGAGCTCGAGAGGAGCATTTCAGCTGAAGGGCCACATATTCAAAAGAAGCAAAGTTCCCATAAGATGTCTTCCTGCATTGAAGAGAATCATTGAAGAGAATAGCAACGCCACCTCCTTTCTTATGCATTCTTTCCTGACTCATAAAACTAAAGTTGGGAGGGGTTGATTCGATAAGAACAGCTGCACTGTTATTTTGTTCAATCCAAGTTTCTGTTAAAAACATAAAATCGAGATTGTGCTCAGTGATAAAATCATTGATTAAAAATGTTTTTCCTGCCAAAGACCTGACATTTAATAAAGCTAGTTTAAGTTCGTTAAACACACTATCAGTCAGGTTTTTTGTAACAAGCTGTGGCTGACATGGAATCACTGCTAAATTTGATAAAGTCACACAAACGTTTGAGCGCTTCCTGTATCTAAGCTGATTCACCGCTCTTAATCTATTACCTATCAATACAGATATCGGCAAAGCTACTGGCAGGAAGGGCCCCGGCATGTCCTGGAAAGAGTTGAGAGTGCCATACGCCCTTGAGCCTGGACCCAGCAAATATCAGCAGGAGGAGGAATTCAGAAGTTTAATACTGTCCTCTAAGTTTTTATCATTCTTTGGAGGGGAGGGTAGGCAGTTTGCAGCGTTTTGTACACACACATCCCTATCAGGCTTTGAAGGGGAGGG